>CM062813.1:1063341861-1063651328 GCA_031772625.1 Pinus tabuliformis | reverse complement strand
TCAACAACACAATAAGTATTAGCAATTTATTATTGTCAATATTTGTATATAGATTGCTATCAGATGATCCCTTTGAAAAACCTAGTTGATGGAGATATTGTCAAGATAATACCAGGCCTTAGAGCTTGTTTTAGATCATAGAGAGCCCTTTTTGAGTCTGCATACAAGTTTTGCATCATTTCCAAGAATGAATCCATCCGGTTTCTCAATATAGGCTTCTTCTTCCTAGTCTCCATTAAAAAAGGCAGATTTTACATCCATTAGGTATACTTTGAATTTCTAAAAACTAGAAAGAGCAAAGAACATTCTTATGGCTTCAAGTCTAGCAATAGGTGCAAAAGTTTCTTCAAAATCTATTCCTTCTTGTTGAGCATATCCTTTACAAACAAGTTGGCCTTGTTTCTAATAACTTCTCCATTTCATTCAGCTTGTTTTTGAATATCCTTTAGTTCCTATGATATTCTTATCATGAGGTCTAGGAACTAATTCCAAAGTATTATTCTTTTCATTTGCTCAAGTTCTTCATTCATGCCTTGACCCAACATTCATCTTTGCATGTGTCATTTACATTTTGAGGTTTGGTGGAGGATAGCAATGCTAGATAGCTTGAAGCTTCTGTAATAGTTCTTCTTGTCTGCACACCTGCCCCTTTTTGTCCCAAAATTTGAGTCTCTGGATGATTTTTCTGAACATACCTGGACAGAGTCTTTTCTTCTATCGTTATCTCTCCTTCTGGTGCTTCATTGGTTTCTTCTTCAGAATTAGTCTGATTTGATGTGGGAGGATAATCCTCATCTTCTTCATAATCTTCGGTTTTTATTTGTTTTGGATTTTCGCATGCTTCATCAACCACAACATCAATACTTTAAATAACTTTCCCAAGTCTTTTATTATAACATTTATATCCTTTACTTCAGGAAGAGTAACCAAGGAGAATACCTTCATCTACTCTGGGTTCAAACTTACCAAGATTTTCATCAACCCTTTTGATGTAACATTTGCTTCCAAAAACTTTGAAGTATTTTACAGTAGGAGTCTTACCATACCAAAGTTCATGTGGAGTTTGAGTACTATTTACCTGAACATTTGCTTGGTTGAGAATAGTAACGATAATGAAGGCAACTTCTCCCCAGAAGGTTACAGGAGTTCCAAACTCATCTAGCATAGCACGAGCCATTTGTTGAACAGTTCTATTCATCCTTTCTACCACTCTATTTTGCTGATGAGTCCTTGCAGTGGAGAATTGCCTTTTTATTCCATTTTCTTCACAAAAGTCAAAGAATTCATCCGAGGTAAATTCCCCTCTTCGATCAGATCTGAGGCATTTGATTTTGCGATATGATTCACTTTCAACCAAAGCTTTGAAGGCTTTGAACTTTTCAAATGCTTCATATTTATGCTTTAGAAGTCCCATCCAACACATTCTGGAAAAATCATCAATGAACAATATAAAGTATTCTTCTCCATGAGGTGACCTTTTCCTTGATGGTCCACATAAATCAGTATGAACAAGTTCAAGAGGCTTACTAGCTGAACCTTCCTTTTTAGGGAAGTGTGATCTGGTTTGCTTACCAATTTTGACTTGATTTCATATTGTATTTTCTGGAATGCTGATATCAGGAAGATCACGAACAACCTGGAATCTGCATGCTTTTCTTATTTGAGAGAAGCTTAGATGCCCCAATCTTCTGTGCCATAGCCAGTGTTCATCATTTTTGCTTAGATAGCATTGTTGTTGTCCTCCCTTGAGTATGTATAAGTTGTTTGGAGTTCTTATACCTTGATCACGATTTCTCCTGTATCAAGCTCACGAATAACACGTCCATTGATTAAAATACTACTTCATTTCCTTGATCACACATTTGACTGACACTCAATAGGTTATGCTTTAGACCATCAACATACATAACATTCCTAGCTTTAACTTTTTCTTTTAAGAGAACAGAGCCTTTACCTTTTATGATAGCAGGAGTGTCATTTCCAAATGAGACCTTCTTTTCCTTTTCTAAGGCATTATATGAATGAAGTTTTTCTTTGTCACCTGTCATGTGTTTTGAGCATCCATTGTCGATGTACCACTGATTTTATTGTCCTTCTGCATACAAGGCTATACCACATCTTTCTGTTTGCAGTTCTTTCTTTCTCCATATTTTGGGATTTAATGAAGTTTGCTCCTTCTGAGATGTTTGCTGAAATTTACTCCTGCATTCAGATTCTTCATGACCGAAGTTGTTGCAGATAGAGAATTCTATTTCATTTTCAAGAAGAGAAAAGTTATTGTAGGTCCTTTTCATGATCCCTATCACATTCCTTTGATTTCGTGCTTCTCTAGTCATGATGGTCTTGTAAGAAACACATTGAGTAGCTTTGTGTCCAAAGTTATGACATGAAAAACATTGGCCATTAAAGAAGTTCTTGCGATTATCAAATCTACTGACCTGGTGATTGTAGTTTCTATTGATATTCATTCTTGAAGCAGATTGAGTATGATTTACCTGAGGTTGGTTGTAGCTTCTGTTCATCCTTGAAGTAAATTGAGCCTGATTTACCTGGTGATTTGCTTTATGCCTTTGCTGATGATTGTCAAACTGTTCACTGCTCTTTGCTGCATCAAGATAGCTTTTAGTGGAGGTTGACGACTTTTGTGCTTGAGATGCTTCTTCAGTATATCCAAGACCTGTCTTTATCAAAGGAGAATGCTGCAATTTGATAATTTCATTTAAGGTTTCTGATCCTTTAGCAAATCTAAGATTGACAGGTTTTTTTTTTCTCTCATATCCTTTCTTAGACCCACAATTTCACATTCTAGTTTTTCGTTGTGTTTTTTCTCTTTCATCAAGTTGGAATGTCAAAATATCTATAATCATATTCTTTTCTTCTAAACAGATTTTGAGTTTAGAGATTTCTTCATAAAGGTCATCTTCATCTAAAGAATCCAAGAAATCATCATCTTCAAAATCCATCAGAAGTCTATAGTCATTACTATTTTCATCTTCATCACTAATTTATCAAACTTATCTTTATGAGGACATTTGGTAGCATAATGACTGACTCTTCCACAAGAAAAACATTTGAAAGGTAGTTTACCTCTGAATCTTCTGGAACCCTGTTGAAGGTTCTTGACAAAGTTTGCTTCTTCTTCTCCTTCTGAAATATGTCCTGATTCATTGAGTTCTTCTTTTCCTGAAGCTTTAAATGCGGCTTCTCTCATATCTAATGGACCTCCTTTTCTCATCTCGAAAGCAGTTAAGATTCTGTGCAGCTGTGTCATAGTAATAGTTTGAAGATCCTGCTTTTCTTCTATGGCAGATACTTTTGATTCAAACTTAGCAGACAAGGATCTTAAAACCTTTTCAACTAAAGTAACTTCTTTTATCTCTTCACCCAAATTCTTCATGCAATTAAAAATCTCATCTATACGTAAGAAGTAACTAGTTATACTTTCATCATGGTGCATTTTGAGAGTTTCATATTGAGTTCTAAGAGTTTACAGTTTTGAACGTTTTACCTGAGAGTCTCCTTCATAGCTTAGAACGATTTTGTCCCATATTTCTTTGGCGGATTTGAGCTGCATAACTTTGACAAATTCTAATTGTGATAGACTTCCCAATAATGTATTAACAGCTTTGGCATTGGTTTCATATTGCTTTTTACCTACCGCAACTGTAGGAATTGCTGATGGAAATGTATATCCTCCTTCCACGATTTCCCAGACATCTGTTCCAAGAGATTGAAGGTAGGATGTGGTTCTTACCTTCCAATAAATCAAGTTGCTTCCATCAAAGATTGGTGGTTTGATGGATCCCTCTCTTTCTTGATTACTCATGATGATGGATCTTCCTTCAAGCGATCAAGCTTCTTTTGAAAGACCTGCTCTGATACCAATTGTTGGAAATAATACTGGGGGGGGGGGGGGGGGTGAATCAGTATTAGCAAGTCAATAATTTTCATTTCCATAATCAGATTCATATATGCTACTTCATTTAATGGAACTTGTGTGTATACGCAACTGTGTTTAAGGAAACTAGCGTATATCTTGAAAACTTATGATTCAGTTAATTCATCATATGTTGATCTTTAATCAGTGCATCAGAACCATATAAACAGTAACCAGGTGCAGTAAAAATAGAATAGACAATCACACACATGAACACAAGATATAAGGTGGAAACCCAACGAGGTGAAAACCACCTGCTGCAATCATCTCTATCTTCTTTTTACAATTTTTTGTACTGGTGCAGTCTTATACCAGTATGTAGGCTTCTACCTGCAGAAGGCTACAACCTTCTCTCATTCTCTAGCTTCTCCTGGAAGGGAGCTACAACCCCCTAGCTCTTGTACTAGCTGATATGTTTACTAGTACGTAGGTGCCTGCTTACAGAAGGCTACAACCTTGTATTTTCTTCCAGTGACCACATTTCATAAATTTTCGGACTGGATCCATTAATAACATCATTCAATCATCAAATATATCTACATCAACCAATCTCCTTTGCACCAAACACAACTGAATCAATCAATCACTTTTCAGAATGTTGTCACCAGAATATAGTAACCAGAACCCAAGCGAGAACCCAAAACACTGTAACAGCAAACAGAAGCAGCTAAAACATATTTAATGAGGCATACGCTCCTTCCATATGTCTAACCTGCGTGCATACACTCTTTTCTCAAGGAGAACCTGCGTACAGATCTGCAAATCAAATTTAAGATGTATATGCTTCTTTGATATGCAGAACCAGCGTGTATACGCGCCTTTTCTAAAGTGAACCTGCATACAGATCTGTAAATGATGATTTAAATTTACAACAATTCCATACTTCAGTTATACCCAGATCATCATATTTATAGACTACAACATGCGCCAGTTATTCAGATAAATGATCAAAACCACACAAAGATACTTCACTTCAAGCCTTAAGATCTTGACCCATCATTAGATCTTATCCTTCATCAAGTGCTAAGGTTCATCCTTGGTTTAGATCCAACTCTGCACCATAACCCAATAACCTGTATACTAGATCTTGCTCTTCACCAGATATTCAATACTTGAGTACATTTGCCTAATGATCTTCTCCTCCTTTTATAGTCTTAGGCCTTACTCAATACCATGGACCAAAACCACTTAGGACCAATAACTTGGACAAAATACCTGGGGTCAAGACTTCGGACCAGATATCTTGGACCAATACCATGGATCAAAATACCATGGACCAAATACCATGGACCAAAACTTAGTTTTCCAACATGTACACGCCTTTCCTTCTGTGAAAGTGCATGTGTATGCTATACGCTTCTTTTGGTTTGCTAACCCGCATGTACGTGTGGCTTGGTTAGTGGGGAACGTGCGTATACCTCTCTTTCTTCATTCTGTGAGTCTAAACTGTGATCTATCATCTGAGTGAGTTTCCATCAAGGACAACACTTGTGTCATAGTGCCAAATCTGTGTCATAATGCCAACAATGTATTTAATGCAACATACAAATATGAATATGCATCAGTGAATACAACTTACAGTTCAAATAAGGAATGTTGGGAATCATGATTTTCATTAGACCAAAACACGCAGGTGTTAGTCAATGATTGCATCACCTTCAATTTTTGGAACTCATCCTCCAACTCATTGTATTGCTTCCTCATTCGAATTTCAATCTTCATTCCTTCTTGTAGCTATGTTTTTAAATCTGAAATTTCTTCTTTGTATGCACACTCCTTTTCATCAAACATATGAAACAACATCAGTTGATCTTTATTTTTAGCCATGAGCCTTTTAATTTCTGCTTCTGTGACCTGTTACCTACCATTTTGTGGGTAATATCTCTAGGATAATTTTTTTCTCCAAGATGGTCCTCAGCCGGTAGCCAACAACCAATAGTAGCCACCAGCTAGCTCATTATGCCATTTTTGCACCACTTGAGCCAACCATGTGGTCCCTCACCCATTTGCCATGATCCTATGTTTGATGGTGGGCCTCCCAAACCTAAAGGTATGCCTTGTTATTTGGAAATTGCGTATTGTAATTTTCTTATCATGGACACTGATGGGCATGGATTAGTGGGGGGATTCGACACAAATAATGGTCTAGGTTTGTGCTCTTGTCCCCTGGACCCATTTTGGATATTAACCTTGGATTCTAGTCCCATGGGATCTCTTTTATGACCATTTGGCTTTAGGGATAGTATTTCACGGGAAACCCTAATTTTGGTTGTGTGGTCCCGCTCCCTTATCTGCATATATTATCCCCTTTCCACTCATTATTACCCTATTCATCATTTCTCCCACTTGGGTTCAAATTCCTCTATTGGGTCCACATTCCTCCACTGGGTCCACATATGGTTAGCTCACCCCATCCCCTTGCCCACACCTTGGGTCAGGCCTAGAATGATGCCCTGGAGATTGATGCAACTAGAAAGAAATATAAAAGCATATTTGGCCACATTTAATAGTAAAATGTACCACAAAATGCAAAATATGGTAAGGACAAACACATTTAACATGTGGGAAAAAGAAAATACATGAGCTCAACCCATCATCATGGCCATCACCCTGGTTCCTATAGGTTCTATGAGTCTCCTTCATCATATACCAACCCATGATATTCCCAACCCTCTTGGGAAATGAACTGGCCTACCCTAAAAAGGGGTATCCACTGCTATATCTCATACATCATGCTCTTACCCATTGAGCCTCAAGTAGTTAATTCAAGAAAAAATAAAAAATGAAAATGACATATAAGATGGGTGGAAAAATCAAGGTCGGGGCACCTCATGTCCCACAATTTTCTCCCTCCTATACCTTATAAACCCAAGTGTGGCTACCCTTTTATTAACTACCCTTGCACCCCAGCATGTGGCCTAGGGCTACCCCTTCTCATCCTACACTTCATTCACCTATCTATAACATACCACGACCTTTAAAAGGATGTATCTTGAACACATTATCCCCTTTACAATTAGAAACCACCTAATAGGATATTTGGTTAACCCCATTTGGAGTTTGGGAGACATTGCCACATCCCGAAGCCCATTATGGAAGTGAAAGCCATTATGAAGTCCCCACCTCTAGTTCATTTTTGGCAAGCTCACGCATTTGATCTTATAAAAGATTGAAAATGGTCTCCATATTAGGTTTGGTCTCCCTATACAGGGTCCTAATCCTCTAGATGGATACATTGGCACATGTAGGGTGTGTGTTGAGAGCCACGGGCCTCCACAATAGTAGAAAACACTCCATGGATCCTTGAGTATATTTAGAGATTGCTTGAGATTCACCTATTGGATGAGGAAGATGCACATGGTTCACCTTTGCCCAACCGTCCCCACAAATGTACCATGCACTTGGTAGCTAACCCAGGACTTGTAGGATGATGTTGCATCACCTACACCATCATCGAAGTGCTTATAGATTATTTGTAGACATCTTCGACTCATTTGGAGACCCATGAGGTTATTATTGTGCCCCCACACCACTAGGAGCACCACAATTTTATTGTTTGAAGAAAGGGGCCACCCCCTTGTCCATCACTTTTTGAGGGTCTTATTCATCATTATGGAACTTATGAACCTCATCAGGCCTCTTGGAGGGCCCTACGACATACATATATTATTATTTGACCTCTTGAGAGGCTTATTATTTTATTTGTGAGCTAGCTTGGTGGGCTTGTCACCAAAAGTTAGTTAATCTACAAATTATTTTATTTTAGGGGCTAATGTAGGCCAAATTAGGTAATTAAAACTCCTTATGAGTTTATAAATAGGAGTTAGTTGAATTCACTTTGTATCATCACTTGGATTGGATCATATCTTCTAGTGAGATTTTCGCTATCTTTTGAGGATGAGACTTTTTGCATGAATGGATGAATTTTGATGTTTGATTATTATTCTTTGTCTTGGAGCTTCTATCATTGGAATATCTTGGTGATTGGATATATTCTTCTTACATGTAAGTACTATGTTAATTCTATTTTGATTCTTTATTTTGCTGCATTCATCATATTGAGATTTTTGGTACTTTAGGGTTAATTTGTTGCTTTTCTTGGAACAAAATTGTGGAAATTTAATCTCTAAATAGTGTTATATCATGATTGGGCCATGTTTGAATGAATTAATTTTCCTAGAAACATCCTTTTCTTGATAAGTCACCAAATACTATGCAAGAAAAATAGTTGTCATATTAATGAACAAGTGGTTCCATGCAAGAGATAATTACTAATGTGTTACCACTACTTTGGAATAGGGCATGTATTTCATGTAATATAGTTATTGTAAATAGTTCTCCTTTGGAAGATAATTGTTGAAATGTTGTTGGAAACAACATGCAGTTTCATGCACAAGTATAGTATCTATCTGTTACATTATTATTTTTAGGAAAAGAACATGTGATCACATGCATAAGAATAATATCTAGTGTATTATTTCCTATGGAAAAGAACACATAATGGCATAACTGAGATGCTAGCTTCTCTTAAGATATATAATTACAATCACAAATATCAAAACTAAGATTCTATGTATTTAGTTTCTTTCGGGAAAGGGAAATGTGTGTTTATGCAAGAAGAATAATTGTCATATTAATGAACAAGTGGTTGCATGCAAGAAATAATTACTAATGTGTTAACTCTATTTTGGAATAGGGCATGTATTTTCATGTACTATAGTTATTGTAAATAGTTCTCCTTTGGAAGAAAATTGTTGAAATGTTGTTGGAAAGAACATGCAGTTGCATGCACAAGCATAGTATCTATCTATTACGTTATTTTTTTAGGAAAGAACATGCAATCACATGCATAAGAATAATATCTAGTGTATTAGTTCCTATGGAAAAGAACACATAATGACATAACTGAGAGGCTATTTTATCATAAGATATATAATTACATGTACAAAGATCAAAGCTAAGATGCTAGTAAGGAATGTGAACAATGTAGTTGGTTGCCTTTGGAAAAGAGAAAGAATGTGTGCTTGTGTGAGGGGAATAATGGTTAATGTAGTATTTATTTATAGACATGTTGTATGTTTTTATTAATGCATGTGAAGAAGGCATGTCCTAATATTTGTTTATGTTTTATGGATGCACATGAATAGATGTTGAAGCATCACTAATAATGATTTTTCTAATCACCTTTTGATCTAATTGTGATATCAAGTTTGTTTTTAGTACGGGTTGTAGAGAATACTGCGACATATGTGAAAGACGGGTTGTATTAAACATTCTAGCAAGTGATCAACTAGTGGTTTATGTAGATTGAAGAAATGTCAGTTGTAGGATGACCCACAAATAGGAAGAACCGGTTGCAAAGACTTAATGTTAAAGGCCTTGTGGATAAATGATGTCATGATGATTTTAATATCCTATAGATAATTATTTTGGTTTTGAGATGATATTATTTGTAATATTTTATGACAATGGTCATGGAATGGACTCCCTTATAACCATTGAGTGAGTGTTTAATACCCTCACGGGTGTTTAATAATAAAATTAAATGTTTGCTGGTTTTCACCCCCTACGGAGTTTCTAGGGTATATCAATGTCTAATGATGTGGTTTCTTGTTGTGTTACATTTACGATGTGGATTCCTTGCATGAGATGATGTTTATAATGTTAATTATGTGATTAACTAATCTAGTTAAATGAATCATGAAAATGATGCAAGGTTACATCAGAAAGTTTACGTTAAGATGCTACAACAATGGTTGTTAATGTTTATGTAACTTACTATTCCTTTACTAAAGTTACTCTATGTAATGATGACGATTCTATCTAATGGTTAATGAGGAATCTATAATAGTATTTTTTGGATCTAGTTACTCATGGGTAAATTGTGTAAACAATTTATAACTCCATGCATTTTCATGCAAGGTTATAGCGGGATGTTACATATAGTCAAGCTTATATATATATATATATATATATATATATATATATATATATATATATATATATATATATATATATATATATATATATATACATATACATATATATATATATATATATAGATATCTATACATATATATATCTATATATATATCTATATATATATATATATATATATATATATATATATATATAGATATATATATAGATATATATATGTATATATATATATATAGATATATATATGTATATATATATATAGATATATGTATATATATATATATGTATATATATATAGATATATCTATATATCTATATATCTATATATATATATATATATATATATATATATATATATATTTTTATTTTTTCTCATTATATTAAAATAAGACAAAGCAAAAAATATAATATTGGATCAATAAAGATAATTTTAATGATTGCTTTTAGTTTTTGTGTCATTGTATTTATTAACTAGCGCAATTGTTCATTTTAATTCTATTAGGTAAATGTGAAAAACTAAATATGTATTCACATGGTGTCATTAGTTATTTAATCATTTACATGGTAATTTCATAATTGTACTAGGTAAATGTGAAAAATATAAACATAGATTTAGAATTGCAAGTTAGTTAATATTTGAAATTTCATTTAGTGATGTAAATGAAAAGATAAGAATCTGCCAACATCTTTCCATTATGAACATAAGACTAGCATAGCCATATTGTTGAATTATTTCCATTGATGTCAAAGAAATGGTTAAACATGGCCCTTAAGCTAGAAGCAACCCTTGATGTAAATTAAGAATTTGGTGGACAAAATCAAGGAAAACAAAAGAATAGGTTACACCATATTGTAGTCATCGATGTGACCTTTCAAACAACAGGTGACACACTACCTAACTCATGGTTGACGAGATATAAAATTTTGAAATGCATATATTTATTTCCCTGCCAAAACCCAAGCTAGCTCAACCAATGTCAAGTTGGCCCTAATTTCAAGGGTCAAGATCACAAAGTATTGGTTCTACTAGACTGCACTAGCATAAAATTAATAAAAAAAAATTGTCTTCACATGTGGCTAAGGAGACTCTCTTTTTAACATTGAAGTGAATATCACCTAAATTTATATATATATGTATGATTATTTTGGGCTTTCACAATTTCATTTAATTAAAAGATGGTATGGATTTAACTTTAATGGAATGTTTTAGAATATTAAAAATAGTGTACTCAAATCAAATGTTGAGATTTATCTCTAAAATAATTATGCTATTTTTTCCCTTTTAATTAAATTGATTGATTAAAAAAATGTCATTTAAACAAGTATCATATGAAATGAGTTGTAGTTTTTTTGGGTATATGATATTGAAAGGCCTGGCATTCACCCATGGTATTGAAACAAAGTCCATTTACATATTAAGAATCTTCATAATAAAGTGAGGGTAAATATTTTGGATAAAAATGAGGTTCCATGTTTTTTTTAAATGTATAAAGGTTTAACTTATATATTATATTTTTAAATAATCAATAATAATATTAATACAATTATAATTTAGTTAGTTTTTAGAATATCTTTAATGTTTACTGAGGTGAAATGCACGATGAAGTAATTGTTTTGATGCTTATTATAGGTTATGGATTCATGACTATCTGTGTTTACCAACGATTTAATTTATATGGCTATTCTAGTTTGTAAAAATTCATTTACTAATTGTTAAGGGGGTGGATGTATGAAATAATTGTCTATAAAACTCCAACTTTTCTTTCTTCAAATGATGACAAATGTTTATATCCTTTTACAATAAAATTTTATAACGAAGCCTCTACATAAAAACATGTCATATATTTTAGTAAATGGTGTGGAATGTAACAATGTTTTTAAAAAGGTATTTAACCAATACAATATTTCTTTGATCACCTTATTTCATTAAATAATATTTATGCAATTTCCATATATACCCGAATTTTATATTCAAATAAGTATGAAAACATTTAATAAAAATTGTGTACAAAAATTATATTTTATAGAAGATAATATAGCCTCTTAAGAAGTGTATATATTTATGATAAAGATATATATAAATTTGTATTTTCATTTTATTAAAATAAGACAAAGTACAAATATAATTTTAGATCAATAAAGATAATTTTAATTACAAATGCTACATTGTAGATAGTACTTTCCCCTTATTTTAAATATAGCTAAATTAAAGTAAAAATACTACAGTCAAATTAATGTTAATGTTTAGAATCCAATCAATTTAAGTTCTACTTATTGCTAAATTGAGGTATTTTGTTAATTATAATTTTGCATTGTTGAGTGGAGAATCTAATCATATCCTATGACAATAATAATGTCTTAGTTACAATGATAATGTTTTTGTTAAGAAGATTGTCTAGAAAGTTTCACATTCTATCTGAAAAGTATATATATATATGTATGTATGTATGTTTTAAAAGGTAATTGTTATTTCCATATATTTTAAAAATGGAGTTTCTTTATTTACTTAGTTATTTGTTGTTTCAATTGTTAACGAGATTATGCAGAGGCTTCAAACTTTAGACATCACAAAACTAATTAAATTATATTTAAAAAATATTAAATACCTTGCGACAATAATAATGTCTTAGTTGCATTGATTATGTTTTTTTTAAGAAGGTTGTGTAGAAAGTTTCACATTTTATCTATAAAGTATAGATAGATATATTTTAAAAGGTAATCGTTCTTTCCATATATTTTAAAAATGGACTTGCTTTATTTACTTAGTTATTTGTTGTTTGAATTTTTAACGATTTTAATTTATTTTTAATATTTTTTAAATATAATTTAACTGTTTTTGCGATGTTTAAAGTTTGAAGTCTCTACATACCAAGAATCAGTTTATTGAAAAGTCATATATATAATTGGGAAATTTTTTACAATGCATGTGATTGAGGTATAACTCATCTTCATTTTTATTCTTTTCTTTTTTCCACTGAAGAAATCATGCATGGAAAACTCACAAACATGCATAGTCCTCCCTAGGATTCGACCAGAAGACCTATGGAGACCAAACCTCCCCAGCCAAACATTAGACCATAGTTACCAAATTTGCTTGTATTGGGGAAAAATATGAAAAGTGAGCAATTCAATTTGTATATCAAATAGTGTTGGAAAAAATTGGTTCGGTTTATAGCATAAGTACTTAATCATCTTCTTGAAAGAAAATCAGGTTTATATTTTATGGGATATTCACATGCGTAGAGAAGTGGCCGCTAAATAAATGGCAGTGGGATCGCATTTTTTTGTTTTCCAATTTCACTGTTGCCTCTAAGGGTTTAGAAAGTTGAGAAGGCAAGAAAAGAAAGAATTTGAGTTGTGAAGTCAATAAATTTGATGTGTAATTGAAATTAAAGAAATAATTTGAACTATATGTTTTTAATATTTAATTTTTAAATATATATTTTAGTTGAAGGCTTCCTATTTCAACCTTAGGTGGAGGGAGACTTGTTGACTTGTTTTTTTTATAAACAAAAATCGGCGGGTCAAATTAAATCTAGGGGGAATATGCTCTGAATATGATTTTTCTTAGTCAAAATTCACAGCTATGGTGCGATGGAGCATGAAGGGACAAGAACAAAACATTTAAAATAAAAATATAAAAAAATTGTCGATGGTGACGCATGTGTAAATTGACTTTAAACTGAGGGATGTGATTTCACCCTACTATGCATACTTCACGTTACCTCGATTGTCAATTAGTGTGGCCTGTGGATCACCTAAGCTAAAGCATTTCCATTCTACATATCATTTTGATTATGTTTTAATGACCAGCGCCATGTTACAAAGAATTTACCTATTTGTCTGTTCCAATCCATTCATTCATTCATAATTTGAGCAATGAGTGAAAATACAAAACAATTCTTCTCATCATTTTGTGGTATTAGCAGTGGTGGTGGGTAGAGCTCTTTGGGTTACCTTTTCAGCTCAACTTACACTCCAATAGCTCATTCCACAAAAGAAAACCCTAAAAATACTCAACTTCTTCCCAAAAACAACTATTTAGTGATAAATCCATAATCACCATCATCAACGATGACTAAAATTTCAAATAATTATCATCGGGTTGATATCCCAAACTATGGAAATTTCATTATTGTAAGTGGTTTACTGCATGCATTCAAGTTTTCTCTTACATTTTTAGTCTCAAATACTAGCGTTTACTGATTTTTTTTTGTTCATGGCATCTCCTTCTGTACCCAGTAATGACCTTCAACAAAAGTGCAATCTACGCCTAGAGGAGGATCATCGTATGGGTTTCTCTTCGGAGAGAAAATATTATAAGATTAGTGTTTTATATATAAACTTCTTCCCAAAAAAAACTCTTTAGTGATAAGTCTAGAATCACCATCATCAACAACGGCTAAAATTTCCAATAACTATCATCAGGTCAATGTCCCAAATAGTGAAATTTCATTACTATAAATGGTTTACTGCATGTGTTTTGTTTTCTCTTGCCCTTTTACTCTCAAATGTTAGGTTTTAATGATTTTTTTTATTCATGGTGTCTCCTTCCTTATCTAGAGATGAAATTCAATAAAAGTGTAGTTTATGCCTAAAGGTGGATAATCACCTAGGTTTCTAGTCTGCACTTTTTAATATTAAAGAAATATCTAGTCTGCACACGCTACATGAAATAAAATTAACAAAATATATCACACTAAACTAAAGATTACTACACACCAAACTACGCTAAGCATGATTCATCATCATTGATGTGGCAAAGGACTATGATTTTCATACATGGCTTCTCTTTGTCTTTAGATAGCACAATATATATTGTTTCTTGAAACAAAGAACTTTTCCTTCTATAAATTCATCTCTTGGATACAAAACATAGAAAATATTTGTTGCATTAATCAAGGATTCTATTGCTGCTTCCTTGTGTCCACTTGTTATCAAAGCCTCAACCCAAACTTTTCTCAACTCTAACATATGCAAAACACAAATCTACAACTAAGACTTCCCAAAAAAATTCCTTAGACATGAGAGGCAAAAATGATAGGTGGAAATGATCATCACTCATCTTACACTGGAATAAAGTTTAAAGTTTATAAGTTAAACAGTGCTCCATAATTGATTATTAAAGATGTTGGGAGGACAACTTTTTAATTTTTAGTTATATTTTTAACTTTTATTTTATTATTAAAATATTTTTTATTTAATTAATGTAAATTTTACCAAATGAAGTATTAAAATTGAAAAACAAATCATATATTGATATTATAATTTTTCAATCATTTAAAATTGAAAATTTGAATGAACTCTCAAAAATTTATAAGTCAAAAATTTCTTTTTCAAAATTTAATAAAAATTATGTATTATAATTTCATTTTATTTTATCATAAAATTTTTAATTCATTTTAAAATGGTTTAAATGTGAATGGAATATTTTTTTATATAAAAAAGTTATTATATTATTTTAAAATAATATAAAAAATTATTTTATATTATTTTAAAATAATATAAAATAATATAGATTTAATATAATATAATATGTTTAATTTTAAGATTATGTTTTAATATAATTAGTGTTGCTAATTTTAATTTAATGTAATTATAATTAGGGTTTAATGTAGTTAATTAAAATTAACTATATTAATTGATATAAATTTAAAATTAAAATTATAGGGTTTAATGTTAATTCTTGGGTTTAATGTTGTGTTAGTTTGTAATTAATATTACTTTTCATTAATATTTAATTTATATTCAAATTTATAAATTTTATTCTTATTTTTATATGTTAAATTTGGAATATTTTACATTATCAATAACAAATTAAAAAATTTATGTAATTATATGTTTTCATTATAATTTGGTTGTAATAATACTAAATATATAGTAATTTTAAGGTTAAGTTAAGCTAAACATTAAATTGGTGTTGAAGATCCTTTTGTTTGAGAGAGAAAAACTACATTCCTTTATGCCTAATAATGTCTATAAAGACATACATACTCTATCCCTCTAGATTTCAACTTGTAAAACTACCATAGTCAACAAGAAAAATATCAATATTTATTTTTTTATTGTGATGAAAAAAGTAAATGTAATATCTATCATCATTACATCATCATCCATCTTATTTTTTATTCTACAGAGGAAAGAAAATCATATAGAAAGATGGTCAACAAATTGAAGGAATGTACAATGTATGTAGATTAACACAAGAAAATAAAATATTTGTAATATTGATGGCTTTTTATTGTTAGGTAAACAATGCTACCAAATATATTTTATTATCTTTGAAGATTTCATGTTTAAAATATGATTTGTAAATATGGCATGACATAGCATGTGGCTTATGTATACATATACCAAGAGGAAAAAAGTGAACGTTAGATAGGCTTGAGTCATTCTCGTCCATATTGTTATCTTAAACCCAAAGGATTATTGATATTATAAACCCAAGGGGAAAATGTCGTTGACTATGCTCGGGTTTAAAATATTTATAGGTTAACACGTGTAACTATGGTTAATTATTGTTGACTTGGTCAACTATAGTCAACATGAAGATGATAGTCAACATTAGTCAACATGACTACCATGGTGAACCATACTTACCTTGAGAATAATGGTATTTATATGTGACCCATAGTGAACCCTAGTGGATGGCCATGGTTACCCTAGTGGTTGACCATGGTTAACCGTGGAGACTTATAGTGGATGGCTAAGTTTAATAATATTAATCATACGATTTATAATAATATTAGGTTAATATTATTCTTAATATTATGGTCAGTCATGATTAACCATGTTTCACCACATTGTGACAAAGATTGTCTCAATATCAAAATCAACCATGGTCAGTCATAGTCAACCATGGTCAACCATGATCAATCATGGTCATCGATCGTCAACTATGGTCAACCATGGCCATACACGACCAATCATGTTCGACCATGGTTTATCATATTAAGCCATTGGGTTTTTAATATTAATATATTTGGTTTTTTTCCAGTATGAAAATCAACCATGGTCGAACGTCGTATTGTGACAAAGATTGTATGAATATGAAATCAACCATGGTAAATCATGGTTAACCATGTTTATTTTAGGGTTTATATTATTTATCTTAGGGTTTATATGCCTACGATTTATAATATTAATCCCTTTGGTTTAATATTATTCCCCTAGGTTTATAATCCCTTGGGATTTTAGTATTAATCCTTTGGGTTTATTATTCTAAGGGTTGATATTCGTAGGGTGTGATAATATTCATATTTTTATAATATAAATCCTTGGGTTTAATATAAATCCCTTGGGCTTATAATCATGGTGAACCATGGTCTAACGGCACTTTGAGACAAAGGATTTTTCAATATGAAAATCAACCATGGTCCAACATCACAGTGTGACAAATATTGTCTCGATATGAAAGTCAATCATGCTCAACCATGGTCCAACATCGCATTGTGACAAAGATTGTCTCAATATGAAAAACGACCATGATCAATCACATTCAACCATGTTGATTTTAGGGTTTATAATATTTATCTTAGGGTTTATATATCTTGGATGTATAATATTATTCCCTTAGGTTTAATATTATTCCCTCGGGTTTATAATACCTTGGGGTTTATTATTTCCTTAGGTTTATAATATCAATCCCTTGGGTTTATTAATCTAAGGGTTCATATTCCTAGGGCATAATATTATTCATAGGGTTTATAATATTAACCCCTTGGGTTGAAAATTATTCCCTTAGGTTAAATTATAATCCCTTGCGTTTTTAGTTTCAATCCCTTGGGTTTATAATATCAATCCCTTGTATATTTTAATCTATGGGTTCATATTCTTAGGGTATAATATTATTCACAGGGTTGATAATATTAATCATTGGGTTTAATATAAATCCGTTGGGTTTCTAATCATAATCAACCATGGTCAAACGTTACATTGTGTGAAATATTTTCTCAATATGAAAATCAACCATGGTTTAATGTCACATTGTGACAAATATTATCTCCATCCGAAAATCAATCATGGTCAACCATAGTCTAACTGTAGGGTTTATAGTATTGACGGAATATGGGTATTACTCTGGGTTCTCCGGTTACTAACTCAGAAATTATAGTATTTATCTTAGGGTTTATATGCCTAAGGTTTATAATATTAATCCTTGGTTTTAATATTATTGTAGAATTATGGTGATATAATTGCAACTGATCAAGAAATTAATCTAAAATCAAGAGACACAATTCTACTCTAATGCTCTGCAAATTTTAATTCACAATTTAGAACAACACGCACAAACATGCATCATCAAATACACAGGTACATAGATGTTTCTAGGGAAAGAAACTACTAAAATCCCCTTAAGCATGTTTGCGTTAATCAAGTGAATTGAGAAATAATTAAAATTTCATGCTCCAGCTCTCAGCACCACCTGCAAAGGTAAAACTCTTCTCCCTACTGACTACGGACCTATGGTCAACACTTGGCCAATTTCTGCCTCCTCGAGCATCCTTAGACTGCTATGGAAAATATTGAGCCTACACTCACTCTGCCTACACTTGTGTGCTCTCACTCGTGCTGCTTGTACACGCACTCACCTCACCTGCACTCGGGCTACCTTCACTCACTCATATTTCCTTGTGCAATTATCAAGGATTGATCACCTCACCAATACTGTAAATTGTACACTCAATCATGGTCATTCATGGTAAATTATGGTCAACTATGGTGAATCATGGTCAATATGGAAATCAATCATGGTAAATCATGATCAACCACGGTCCAACGTCACATTCTAACAAAGATTGTCTCAATATAAAAACGAAACATGTTCAACCATCGTCGACCATGGTCAACCATGGTCCAACGCCACATTGTGACAAAGATTTTCTCAATGTGAAAATCAACCATGGTCAATCATGGTCACATTGTGACAAAGATTATCTCTTGTTCCAACGTCACATTATAATAACCATGGTCAACCATCGTCCAACATCGCATTGTGACAAAGATTGTCTCAATATGAAAATCAAACATGGTCAAGCATGGTCAAGCATGGCCCAATGTCACATTGTGACAAAGATCGTTTCGATATGAAATTCAATCATGGTAAACCATTGTCCAACATCGCAATGAGAAAAAGATTACGTCAATATGAAAATCAACCTTGGTCAACCATGGTCAACGATGGTCCAACGTCGCATTGTGACAAAGATTGTCTCAATATGAAAATCAACCATGGTCCAACATCATATTGTGACAAAGATTGTCTCAAGATAAAAATCAATCATGGTCCAACATCTCATTGTGATAGAGATTGTGTCAATATGAAAATCAAGCATGGTCAACCATGGTCCAACGCTGCATTATGACAAAGATTATGTCAATATGAAAATCAACCATGGTCAACGATGGTAAAACATGTTTATTTTAGTGTTTATAATATTTATCTCAGGGTTTATATACCTTGGGTTTATAATATTAAACCATTGGGTTTAATACTATTCCCTTGGGTTTAATATTATTCCCTTAGGTTTTTAATATTAATCCCTTATGTTTATTATTACCTTGGGTTTATAATATCAATCCTGTGTGTTTATTAATCTAAGAGTTCATATTCTTAGGTTATAATATTATTCATAGGGTTTATAATATTAATCATGGGGTTTATAATATTAATCATGGGGTTTAATATAAATCCCTTGGGTTTATAACCATGGTCCAACATCACATTGTGACAAATATTGTCTCAACATGAAAATCAACCATGTTCAACCATTCTCAACCATCATCAACCATGGTCATTCGTGGTCAACCATGGTATAACGTCACATTGTGACAAATATTGTCTCAATATGGAAATCAACCATAGTCAACCATGTTCAATCATGGTCAACCATGGTTAACTGTTGCACTGTGACAAATATTGTCTCAATATGAAAATGAGCCATGGTTAACCATCATTGGCCATGGTCAAACATGGTCAATCATGGTCCAATGTCACATTGCGACAAAGATTGTCTCAATGTGAAAACCAACCATGGTCAATAATCACGGTCATATTGTGATGAAGACTATCTCTTGGTCCAATGTCACATTATGACAACCATGACCATCCATGGTCCAATGTCACATTGTGACAAAGATTGTTTCAATATGAAAATCAAGCATGGTAAAAAATGACCATGTTTATTTTAGAGTTTATAATATTTATCTAAGGGATTATATACCTTGAGTTCATAATATTAATCCTATGGGTTTGATATTATTCCCTTGGTTATAATACCTTACGATTTTAGAGCAATCATATATATAATATTTTGAAAATAAAATAAAATATATGAAATGTGTATACACAGCAATAACTATGTACATGGATATGTTACGGTGAATTATATGTTTTTGGTATGAAATGATGTAATATTATTGACTTGTGGATTGTTTGTTATGCATATTTGTGAATTTTTTTCGAACGAGACTGATACACTCAAACAATGATGGCAAATACCGATTTCTCGTGAAAGGAAGAAAACAATACTCAAACCGCACTCAGATCTGCATCTCTTAGGTAAGAAAATGGAGTTTCTAAGCGTACCTATATCGCAACACTCACATAAATAAGAACATCACATTAACCATCTTTTCGAGATCTTCTGGTCCCTTAATTTTCCGTGATCTTCGGGTGGGTTAATTTTCCAAAAAGAAGAGCGCACTCACATTAATTAAATCCAAAAACACTTCGAGATAATCAAATCTTTCCGATATCTTCGGGTCGCTTAATTTTCCAAAAAGAAAAGCGCACTCACATTAATTAAATCCAAAAACACTTCGAGACAGCTATCAGATTTAAAAAATGATGGTAAACACTTCGATAAAAAAGAATGTGACATTTCGATCAAATTATTTGGTTAAAATAATGACCATTGGGCCGCAAAATATGGCACTCGCATAAAATAAAAAAAAAATCATTTTCAGAAATCTTCGGGTCGCTTAATTTTCCATAAAGAAGAGCGCACTCACATTAATTTTCCAAAAACACTTGAATAAATGAGATAGTTTAGCTATATAGCTGCATTGACAGACGATAATCAAATCTTTCCGTGATCTCCGGGTCGCTTAATTTTCCAAAAAGAAGAGCACACTCACATTTATTAAATCAAAAAACTCTTCTTTGAAGCTTCAAGTTTGAATAAGAATACAATACTTAGACCGCACTCAGAAAATCACATTAACCATCTCCATTTTCCTGTTTGAAGTTTGAATAATACTTCCGGTATCTTCCAAAAAGAAAAGCGCACTCACATTAATTAAATCCAAAAACACTTCGAGACAGGCATCAGATTTAAAAAATGATGGTAAACACTTCGATAAAAAAGAGTGTGACATTTCGATAAAATTATTTGGTTAAAATAATGACCATTGAGCCGCAAAATATGGCACTTGCATAAAATTAAAATTGAATCCACAAATCTTCGGGTCGCTTAATTTTCCAAAAAAAAGAGCGCACTCACATTAATTAAATCCAAAAACAAAAGAAGAGCGCACTCACATTAATTAAATCCAAAAACACTTGTTTGAAGTTTGAATAGACGAGACAGTTGTCAGATTTATAAAATGATGATAAAAGCGCACATTTCCACAGAAATAAGAAACGAATGCGACATTTCGATAAAATTATTGGGGTAAAATAATCACCATTAATGAAAAAATACTCATAAATCTTTTCCAAATCTTTCCATGTGCGGTTGAGAAATAAAAGAGAAAATTGAATAAGCAAATAAACAATGATGATTAATGTCGATTTTATTAGAAATAAAAGAGAAGACTGAATAAACAAATAAACAATGATGCTCAATGTCGATTTTCATATTGTTAAAAGAAAGAAACAAGACCGCACTAACATTAAATTAATCAAAAGGCAATCTGCTGGCCTCTGACTCGAGAGTCTCTTTTAAACATGGACGTCAATATCACGTAAATAAATTAAAAAAAATTGATAAATAAATCGAAAAGTACATAAAATTAAATTAGGAAAAAGAACTCTCATTGTCCGTTACTAAAATCAAAAACTCTTCTTTAAAGTCAGTAAATGGCGTTTAAGTGTAAAATACGACTTTTAAAATAAAATAATTTAAAAATTAGGGATATTTCATAGAGATTTAATTTTAATAAAATATTTTAGAATATTTATAATAATGTATGTAAATCAAATATTGAGATTTCTCTCTAAAATAGTTATGTTTTTTTCCTTCTTAATTAAATTTATTAATTGAAAAATAGCATTAAAACAAGTTTTATATGAAATGAGTTGCGGTTTTTTTTTGTTATGCCGTATTAATAAGTCATAGTATCTTGACAAAGCCTATTTTCATATTAAGAATCTCTATAGTAAAATGAAGACAAATATTTTACCTTGTTCAAATATGTTGATATGCAAACCTCTTTTAGAGTGAAAAGAGATCTCGGCAACAAATCTGCTGATTTTGATCCCTCTAAGAGCTGGGTATATCTAGAGTTAAAGATGGACCTAGGCTTGTAATAATAGAGTTATAATCTAGTTTGTTTTTATTGTATTTTTATTTTTTAACAAGTTGAGATATATAATGACTTAAGTGTTTTGATATTTATTATGAATTATGCACTGATGCCTATCTACATTTATCAACCATTTAATTTATATGACTATCCTAATTTATAAATTTCATTTACCAATCTTTAGAAAGATCAAAGTATAAGATAATTTCCTATCAAACTCCAACACTATGTGCTTCAAATGATTTCAATTGCTTATTAAATTTACAATAAATTTTTATAATTAAACCTCTATATAAAAACATGTCATATAGTTTGGTAAATGGTGTGGAATGAAATATACTATCTATTATATCACATTCTTTCATCACATAATATTTATGCCATTGCCAATATATGCGCAAGTCTTATATTTAAGTAAGCTTGAAAATATATAATCAAAATTGTGTACACAAATTTCTATTATATAAAGGATAATATAGCCTTTTAAGAAATTTATATATTTATAAAAAATGTATATATATAAATTTGTATTTTCATTTTTTTCAAAACTAAGTATAAATATAATTTTGGATTTATAATCATAATTTTAATGGTGCATTTTAGTTTTTGTGTCCTAGTATTTAATAACTAGCACAATTATTCATTTTAATTGTATTACATAAATGTGGAAATGTAAACATGTATTCACATGGTGCCATTTGTTATTTAATAATTTGGATGGTAATTCCATAATTATATTAGGTAAATGGCAAAAGATAAACATAGATTTCAAAGATGCAACCTAGTTAATATTAAAATTTGATTCATTGATGTAGATGAAAAAAAAAGAATATGCCAAGATCTTTCATTTATGAACATAATACTAGTACAACCATATTGTTGAGGTATTGTCATTGATGTCAAAACAATGCTTAAGCATGGCCTTGAAGTCAGAAGAAAACCCTATTGTAAATCAATATTTTGGTGAAAAAAACAAGGCAAACACAAGAATGGATACACCATCTCATAGTCTCATCGAGACCTTTCGAATGGTATGTAACACACCCCCTAACTCGTCATAGTTGAGGACATGAATTTTTGAAATGCATATATTGTTTCCCTTGCTAAAACTCAAGATGGCTCAACCAGTGTCAAGTCAACCCTAATTTGAGGGGTCAAGATCACTATAAATAGCTTGTCTCCTCCCTCAATTTGGAAAAGTAACTCGGTGCATATCAAGAGAATAATTCAGACCTGTTGAGGAGCATTTGAAGAGGTTCATGCTTCATGACCCAAGGAGGTGTGAAGGAAGATTGAAGGGTTATTTTATTATGTTTTTCTATTTTTTGTTAGGGAATCTTTGAAGCAATTTTAAACAGTCTCGGGAGCACATTTTAGAGAAGTTGTGGGACAAATATTTAACCCTCATTTGACTTAATTCATACCTCTCAGTTCCACTTTAATTCGACCCCTATTGTAGCCATAATTTCAGCCTATGTAAGGCTTAGATCAATTCCCAGTTAGAACCCTAATTTCGGGCCTGTGTAAAGCCTTATATTCAACCCTTACTGCAACCCTAATTTAAGCATTTGTAACCCTCAAATTTGGCCCCTAATGCATCCCTAATTTTGGCTTACATAGGCCTTAGATTCAACACTTGTTGCAACCCTAATTTTGGGCCTATGTAAACATCAAATTCAACCCTTATTGCAACCCTAATTTCGGGCCTCTACAAACCTCAGATTCAACCCTTGTTGCAATCCTAATTTTAGCCTATGTAAGCCTCAGATTTGGCCTATATTGAAACCCTAAATTCAGTTTGTTTGAGCCTCAAATTCAACCCCTACTGCATCTCTATTTTCAGCCTATGATTGCCTCATTTTTTGGCCCTGTTATAGCCATAATCAACCTCTAATTTTGGCCCTGTAGTTGACTCGGTCTTGGCCTATTTTAGAGCCTATCTTGGAGCTTGTTTAGCAATGTTTTTGTAGCCTATTTTGTAGAAATTTTGGATAGGTTGTTGCTTGAATGATCTGAAATCACTCGTGAATGATCTCAGTTATTTAATAAAGGTATTACGGACTCATGTGCTGGGATGTGCCTATGTTATTTTATGCAACGGACCGATAAGACCACGAAATACACAGAAATCGAAGCAGTAAGAGAAACAAAATAAGCAAACACATAAACACAACAAGTTTAATAAGGAGTTCACTCAATCCTTCTGTGCTACGTCTCCTAGCCCAACGCTCAGTGGTGGCATTTCTATTGTGTCTGAGAAGCAAATTTTTTACAACAACGAGCTCAATTTGAGTCTCAGTCAATAGATGATAATCAATAAGACTGTACTTGGATTCCCCAAGTCTCTAGAGTGCATAGACTCTCCTTACTGAATATCTACCTCAACTAGTCATAGTGGTGTGAGTCCAATCTGAGACTCAGTACCTGACAGGCATGTACAGAGGAGTTTTCTTGAACCTCTCAAGCCTTCTCTCGAGTACACAGACTCTCTGACTCTCTCTGTCTCTGTCTGGCTCGATGTTGCCTTTTCTCTGCAAGTTAGCTCGACTTCTTCTCTGTTCTCTGCTATTGTCTTCTCTTGCTTGCACCACTTCCCAGTTTCTCTATCAGTTCATGGCTTAAAGCCAATCTGCTTCCTTGCTGTTTGTTTCTGCTTCCTGGCTGTCTAGATCTCCTACCTCTATCTGTTTGAATTCCCCTGCTTTGCGTCATCATCACTGTGTAATGCTTCACAGGGAGGTGGCCACCTGTTTCATAACGAACTGAGTGTCAGCTCTCTTTGAACGGTTGTTATTTCCGTTTTCTCCAAGATTGCTCGCGAAACTGATTCCTCTACCAACTCATCGTTCATGTTGGACTTCAAATCTTATCCATTAGGCCTGTCTTACCCATCGAATTTGGTCATCCATCGGATTGCTTTTCTACCGTCGATTTGGATCCTTCAGATTCTATGGTCTCCATCCATATCGGGTGGGTAAGTATCATGATATTTACCCATCCGATGTGAGTGGTTTTCTCTCTCTTCTATGGGAAGCATGTCACCCAGTGTATGGCATTGGGCAGGACTCGGTTGAAACCACTTACCGCTCGAAGCCCTTCCGATATCCTGCCAATTTTGGTGTGGGACCCGCCTTTGATGAAATCGACGATTTCCGTACGGTTCTATGCTTTTCGAGACCAAGCGCTTAGGGGCTTTTACTTCTTCGAGGGGTTTGCCCGACGATATGCGATTAGTGACTTGTCGCTAATTGCATATTAGAAACTACACCTCGTTTTCTGATATGACCTTCCGTTTCTCCAATTTGTGCCAGCGCACGTTACCATGGGCCAACAGTCTGCGCGTGTGACCGAGGGTCCTCGTTGCTCCATGCTGATCACAAATTGCAACTATTTGTTGGAAATAATACCGAGAGGGGGGGTGAATCAGTATTATCTAATTCTTTTAATAAACCTTCCTTATTTGATCTTTGAATTATTTTTGCATGTCAGTACCATAAAAATAATGAGCATGAACAAAGAAAACAGATAGTCACACCAAAGAACACAAGATGTAAGGTGGAAACCCAATGTGGGTGAAAACCACCTGCTGCAATATGTCTCTATCTTCTTTCAAATTAGAAACTCCTTTTACAATGATTTTGTACTGGTGTAGTCCTTTACCAGTACGCAGGCTGCAACCTGCAGAGAGCTACAACTCTCTCTCTCTCGTTTTCCAGTCTTCTCCTGGAAGGGAGCTACAACCCCCTACTTGTTTTCATAAAGCATCAAATGATCATCAAGTACATAACAGTTACAGTCCACTACAGTTATCAGATCAGCAATAACAGAACTAACCCAGAACACCTTATCAACAGAGAAATTCAATCAACAAAACATCTTAAGACAGAGACGCAATTTTCCCTTCTGTGGCCTGCGTCGCGACGCAGTTCACCTTCTGCTTTCCTGCGTACACCCGCAGAGATCCTTCTACCGCACTGCGTGCCCATGCACTGTTCCTTGAACCGCGCTGCGTACTATTACTGCAGGGACGCAGCCAACAATACTATCGCGCCGCGTACTTTGTTGCAAGGACGCACCCAAAAATACTATCGCGCCGCGTACTTTTGCTGCAGGGATGCACCTGAACCTTAGTCGCTCTGCGTCCCCACGCAGGTCTCCTGTTACCGCACTGCGTCCCCCACGCAGGTCTCCTGTTACTGCCCTGCGTCCCCACGCAGGTCTCCTGTTACTGCACTGCGTCCCCACGCAGCTCTTCTGTTAAACACCTGCGACCTTCTGATTAGGGCTGAATAGACAGTCCACTAGAGTGGCACAGATACTCAGATCTGATCATGCGCTCGAAAGATCACCCTTCACAGATTCGCCTTCAACTTCCTTTTCATATAGATCAAGCTTTTAAGACCATAACCCAATATTTCAGATCTAAGGATATTCAATTACAAAAGATACTTAGCCAAGTGATCTCCTTTGCTTTATATAGGCAAGCTCCTCCTCAAATCATGGAACAATACCACGAGCCGACACCATAATAACACAATACCGTCGGCTAGATACCAAGAGTAAAACATAAGAAACCCCCACGTGTGCTTTTCTCTGCCTTGAAATGTGTGCACTGGGGGACGCACCTCCTGAACGGCTGGCCTGCTTCTCTGGACGCGGTCCCTGCATGGTGTACCTGCGGGTACGCACTTTATGAACTGATTTCCTGCGTACTTCTTAATTTTCAATAAATTGAGAGCCTTGCCACGGGAGTTGCCATCAAGTACAACATCTGTAACATATAGCCATACCAGAAACATAATGCCAACAATCTCCCCCTTTAGACTTGATGGCAACCACCACACCAAGTCATTCTCCCCCTTTGACATCAAGGGCAAAGGGCGGACCAAGATATTCTCTTCTTTGGTATACCTTCTGCTGTCCATACTCCCCCTAAGTACAAGCTGAAGTTTCTGATTTGTTTATGCCGAAGTGTACCAATCTATCCACGCTCCCCTTGAGCAGATGCAGGTTCTAAGGCCAGCCATTCAGATCTGTACCATAAGCATCAGCCTGCAATACTATTCCTTTGATCAAACAGCAAGATGTATCATCTAGTTTCATCAGCAACTTCTAACCATAATGCCAACAATGAATTATTTGAAGTATATGCTCCCCCTGAGTGTGAGCCAACCATGACTGAACCATTTCCTGAGTCTGTTCTGCTCCCCTTGAGCCTGAACCAACCATGACTGAACTTGGGTCTATTCTGCTGCCCTTTCTTCATATACACGACTTTGCAGCCTGTAACTCGCGTATATACGCGACTTGTCTTTATTATATCAGCGTATGCAGGATGGAATACTGAATTTCATCACTTTCAGATTCCCCTGTGTCTGTTATGTCAGCTGTCTGAATTATGCCACACCTTTCTGTCTCTGTCTTCTTCAATTCCTGCAACTGTGATGATGTATGGTCCTCTTGTTTTGAATTTTGAAATCTGCTCCTGCATTCCCTTGCTTTATGCCCATAGTTGTTGCATGTATAACATCTTACATTTTTCATGTTCCTTCTATCACAATCAATTGCTTTGTGTCCATATGCATTGCAGGCAAAACAATATCCTCTGAAATACCTGGGATGCGATGATCTTTCTTGAACCATTCTACTTCTACATCTGGCTGCAACACGTCCAAGATTATGACATACATAACATTCAACATTATTCAGTGGAGGAAATGATCGTCTATCACGTCCATAGTTAGGAGTAAAGGATCTTCCTTGAGGAATTTCTTTCCTTGGTTGTTCCTTGTTGAGCATTTCAGATTTCTCATTAGAGTTTCTTGCCTCACCTTGTGAACTAGATTCACCTTCAACATATTCATGAAAACCAAGACCAGTCTTGATAGCAGGAGACCTTTGACTATTAAGAATATCATCCAAGACTTTAGTACTATCTTGAAATCGTAAAAGCTTATCCTTTTCTTCTATTTTACCTTTCAAGATATTTACCTCAACTTGATGTTGTTCTTCCTTTTTCAGATATTGACTCCTTAGGTCTTCTTCAACTTTTCTTCCTTCTGCCACTTGTTGCTTTAGTTTGGTCACTTCATGTTCTTGATCTTCAAGATCTTCTCTGTTCTGTTCTCTTGATTTTTTAAGGTCTTCTTTTAGAGAGAGTATCTTTGATTCAAGTCTCTGAATAATTGTACTCTGATCCTTTACTATATCCTGCAATTGCTCCCTTACCCTGATTTCTATCTCCAATTGTTCTTTTAATTTGGCAACTTCTTCAGTTTCTGCATTCTTTTCTTCATGTGCCATGAGACTTTTAATATCTTAGCTATTATTGGATGAAGCATTCTTCTTCTTATGTGCCATGAGACTTCTAATATCTTCACTATCATTGAATGAACTTTTAATATGGGTATAATAGCTTCTACCATCTTCTTCAGATATCTTTCCTTTGTTATGAGGACATCTAGCAGCATAGTGACCAACTCTACCACATAGAAAACATTTGAAAGGTAGCTTACCTTTGAACCGTCCAGTTCCCCGTTCAAGATTCTTGACAAAATTTACCTCATCTTCTTCCTCTGACACTTCAAATGCGGCCTCTGGTGGTACCTCTTGTCGCATTTCAAAAGCAGTTAAGATCCCATGAAGCTGTGACATGGTGATTTTCTGCACATTCTCCTTTTCTTCTATGGCAGATACTTTAGAATCAAATTTAGTAGACAGAGATCTCAAAACCTTTTCAACTAAGACAACTTCCTCAAATTCTTCACCCAGATCCCTCATACAATTCACAATCTCATCCATACGCAGGAAATAATTAGCTATGCTTTCATTACTACGCATCTTAAGAGTTTCATATCAGATTCTGAGAGTTTGAAGCTTTGTTCTTTTTACTTGATCATCTCCTTCGTAGCTTGTAACGATTTTGTCCCATATTTCCTTAGCTGATTTGAAATGCATGATCTTCATAAATTCCGATTGAGTCAAACTACTCAATAGGACAGTAACAGCTTTGGCATTGAGCTCATATTGCTTTTTCTTTGCTGGATCTGTAGGAGTTGCTGATGGGAATTTGTATCCTCCTTCTACGATTCCCCAAAATTCTGCTCCAAGTGATTGTAGATATGCAGTGGTTATTATCTTCCAGTGAGTAAAATTGTTCCCGTCAAAGACTGGTGGCCTGATGTGTGCCTCTCTTTCTGGATTAGCCATTCTGGTGGATCTTTTCCTTCAAGCGATCAAGCTTCCTCAGAAGGACCTGCTCTGATACCAATTGTTGGAAATAATACTGACAGGGGCGGTGAATCAGTATTATCTAATTCTTTTAATAAACCTTCCTTATTTGATCTTTGAATTATTTTTGCATGTCAGTACCATAAAAATAATGAGCATGAACAAAGAAAACAGATAGTCACACCAAAGAACACAAGATGTAAGGTGGAAACCCAATGTGGGTGAAAACCACCTACTGCAATATGTCTCTATCTTCTTTCAAATTAGAAACTCCTTTTACAATGATTTTGTACTGGTGCAGTCCTTTACCAGTACGCAGGCTGCAACCTGCAGAGAGCTACAACTCTCTCTCTCTCGTTTTCCAGTCTTCTCCTGGAAGGGAGCTACAACCCCCTACTTCTTTTCATAAAGCATCAAATTATCATCAAGTACATAACAGTTACAGTCCACTACAGTTATCAGATCAGTAATAACAGAACTAACCCAGAACACCTTATCAACAGAGAAATTCAATCAACAGAACATCTTAAGACAGAGACGCAATTTTCCCTTCTATGGCCTGCATCGCGACGCAGTTCACCTTCTGCTTTCCTGCGTACACCCGCAGAGATCCTTCTTCCGCACTGCGTGCCCACGCACTGTTCCTTGAACCGTGCTGCGTACTATTACTGCAGGGACGCAGCCAAAATACTATCGCGCCGCGTACTTTGCTGCAGGGACGCACCCAGAAATACTATCACGCCGCGTACTTTTGCTGCAGGGACGCACCTGAACCTTAGTCGCTCTGCGTCCCCACGCAGGTCTCCTGTTACTACACTGCGTCCCCCACCCAGGTCTCCTGTTACTGCCCTGCGTCCCCACGCAGATCTCCTGTTACTGCACTGCATCCCCACGCAGCTCTTCTGTTAAACACCTGCGACATTTTGATTAGGGCTGAATAGACAGTCCACTAGAGTGGCACAGATTCTCAGATCTGATCATGCGCTCGAAAGATCACCCTTCACAGATTCGCCTTCAACTTCCTTTTCATATAGATCAAGCTTTTAAGACCATAACCTAATATTTCAGATCTAAGGATATTCAATTACAAAAGATACTTAGCCAAGTGATCTCCTTTGCTTTATATAGGCAAGCTCCTCCTCAAATCATGGAACAATACCACGAGCCGACACCATAATAACACAATACCGTCGGCTAGATACCAAGAGAAAAACACAAGAAACCCCCACGTGTGATTTTCTCTGCCTTGAAATGTGTGCACTGGGGGATGCACCTCCTGAACGGCTGGCCTGCGTCTCTGGACGCGGTCCCTGCATGGTGTACCTGTGGGTATGCACTTTATGAACTGATTTCCTACGTACTTCTTAATTTTCAATAAATTGAGAGCCTTTCCACAGGAGTTTCCATCAAGTACAACATCTGTAACATATAGCCATACGAGAAACATAATGCCAACACTATTTAGAGGTTATTTCTGATAAGCTCGACATTTATAAGACTTTGAAACTTTGGCATGAATCTCATAGAGTTCATGAAAACTTAGAGAGTGTTTAAGGATCCAATTTGGATCATGGCCTTCCCACTGAAAATTCTTTTGGACCACCAAAAGTTAGTTTTCAAGCATCGAATAAGTGAGGATATAACTATCTCACTTGTCCAATCTCTATCCATTTTGCATTGCTTGGTTTTGAACCGTTGAGTCCAATCCTGAGGTACTCAACATCTCCCCTGTGCGTCGTCCTCACCTTCCTGTCCAGAACTGTATCTTCCTACAACTCATTGAGATATTCAGGTAACAGATCATCAATAGAAGGCAATTGACCCTACTCTTCGGGATCTTCAATTAATGAAGGTTCAAATAGTCTCAAGTTGTCGGCATTAACAATTGAATAGATGTGCATGTAAGCTGGTAGATCAAGGCGAAAAGCATTCTCACCAATTTTCTCAAGGATCCTGAAAGGTCCATACCTTATTGTTTCAGCTTCTTTCCTTCACCTTGCATTCTGTCTTTACTGATATACAGCTAGACTTGATCACCAACTTGGAAACTATGCTCCATCCGATGCTTGTCATGCCTTGCCTTGTACTTGGCTTAGCTCTTTTCCCGCTGTTCCTGTACTGCCTGGTGGATCTCTTGGATTTGTTTAATGAACTTGGTTTCCTTGTCCACATCACTATGTCCATCAACCGCTATGTCTTTACCAAAGACAAAATCCAATGGAGAACTTGGTGTGAAACCAAAACAGGTCTCAAAAGGAAATATTTTTGTAGAAGAATGTTTAGCACGGTTGTAAGCATGCTGCACATAACATAAATGTTCATCCCAAAGTTTGGGATGCTTGCTGCAGTAGCCTCTGAGAAACTGGATCACTGTCCTGTTGACCACTTCTATTTGGCCATCTGTTTCTGGATGAAAGGTTGTGCTCTTCTTAAGTTTGGTGTCCATCAGTTCCCACAGAATCGAAGAAAACTTCCCAACAAATCGGGAATCTCGATCCAATACAATGGAAGTGGGTAATACAAAATGAACCCATACATGTTGGAAGAACAACTGTGCTGTTTGTTCAGCTGTAATATGTTTGGTACAAGGTATTAAAATACACATTTTAATGAACCTATCCACAACAACATATAAATAGTCATGAGCTTTTCTAGATTTAGGCAGTCCCCCAACAAAGTCCATGGAAACACTTTCCCAAGGATGAGAAGGAACTGGTAGTGGAGTGTACAAGCCTAGTTTTCTATTGTTGGGCTTGCATTTAGCACACATAGTATGCCCTCTTACATATCTAGAAACTGTCTCATTCATTTTTGGCCAATAACAAAATCTTTGCAGCTGTGAAACTATTTTCCTTACACCAAAGTGACCTGATATTAGAGAAGTGTGTGCTTCTCGAATTATCTTTACTCTTTCAGTTTGTGGAATGCATAACTTTCCCAAATGACACAAGAGTCAGTCCTTAACATGATAATCCAATTCTTCTACTTGTTTTCCATGACTTAAAGTTGCATATATATCTTCAAAATATATATCCTACGCATATTGTTCAATGTAGCTTTCATTCAATACTGAATTATGCTTAAGTATAGTAGATGCATTGATGATTGGTCTGGAAAACATATCTGCAACTTTATTGTGTATGCCCTTTTTATATCTGATGACTAAATGAAACTGTTGTAGGAAACCCATCCACCTATAGTGTCTTGATTGCTACAACTTAGTTTGGGAGTGTAAATATTGAAGTGGCTGATGATCAGTATGTATAACTATCTCTTTGCCCATTAAATAATGTTTCCACTTTTTCACACTTTGTACTAATGCATATAATTCTTTATCATATGTGGGATAATTAACTACTGCAAAATTAAATGTCTCGGAATGATAACATATGGCTTTATCGTATTGCATCAACACTGCTCCCATGGCATAGTCGCTGGAATTTGTTTCAATCTCAAATGGTCTTTGAAGATCGAGCAGTGCTAGTACTGGTGTTGTACTAATCTTTTCTTTCAAGTTGTCGATTTCTATTGTTTGCCTCCCCACTGAAACACCTTGTTCAATCTTGTCAAAGCATGTAAAGGTGCTTCAATTAAGGAAAAGTTAGCAATAAACTTTCTCCAATATTTTGCTGCCCTTAGGAAGCTTCTAACTTCAATAGCAGATTTGGGATTAGGCCAGTTTACAGTGACAACAATCTTAGAGGGATCTATCTTCAATTCACCACCCCCTACTATGTGACCCAAATAATTCAAATATGTTTTGCCAAATTCACATTTTGAGAGTTTAACATAAGTTTTTTCTCTTTTCAAAACATCTAGAGTCTGCTTGACATGCTTTAAATGTTCTTCCCATGTTTTACTAAATATAAGAATGTCATCCAAATATACAATTACAAAATCATCAATAAACGGTTTGAGTACATCATTCATTACTCTCATGAAAGTAGCAGGAGCATTAGTTAAGCTAAAAGGCATAACCAACCACTCATACAATCCCTGCTTTTCTTTGAAAGCAGTCTTCCATGCATCTTGCTCTGCATCTTTGACCTGATGATAACCACTATGCAAATCCAACTTGGAAAAATAAACAACTTCTTTCAACTGATCCAGTAGATCATCTATGCGAGGAAGGGGATAACGATTTTTGATCGTTATCTTATTCAGTGCTTGGTAATCAATGCACATTCTACATGAGCCATCATTCTTTCTCACCAAGACGATTGGAGACCCACATGGTGATGTACTAGGTCTTATGAACCCTTTCTCGAGAAGCTCCTCTACCTGCTTCTTGATTCCTACATTCTCTAAAGTGGACAACCTGTACATTTCGATGTTAGTCAATGGAGCATCTTGCTACAAATTAATATCATGTACTATTTCCTTTTGGGGTGGCAGACTTTTAGGTTCTTGGAATAGTATATCATATTCTGAAATAACTTTTTCTAAATCAGCTTGCTGTTTAGCATTACAACCCTCAAATATATTGGTTTTATCAGGTTTCTTTTCCTTTACAACCATCAGTAAAAATTTCTTACATGAATTTACAATTCTTTTCATTTGCTCTGAGTTTATGATAGTATAATTATTTTTGAGTTTGTGAGCTCTTACAATATATTCGATTCCATCTTTAACGAGTTGATACTTGTTTTCTGCTTTATAGAAAATTGCTTTTCTATAATACAAGTAAGGACTTCCTAAAACAATTCCACATATATCCAAAGGAACTATATTTAACTCAAACTCATCTACAAATGCTGACCCAAAAGAAAACCTAAGTTTACATTGTCTAGTCACTTGTAGCTGTGCTTTATCACATAACCAACCTAATGGATATGGCTTCTTGTGAGGTGTAGTTGGTAATCCCAACTTCTTTACAATTGCTTCAGAAATTAAATTTACTTGCGAGCCACTATCAAACAAAGTATCAATCTTTTGATGCTTGGAAATAACTCGAATATGAAAAAGCTCATGTCTTTTCCTCTCATTTTCTTCATTATCAGTAGATTTTGCAGAATTACTAGTAGATGCTTCAAAATTTTTACCTTTTATACCGGTGGCTGCAATTGTTGTTTCATCTCCTGAGTCTGACCCCAAATCCTTTTGAATAGCTGTAGCAATCTTCTTCTTTTTTGCCATCGAACTTCTTAGGTCTCAGCTTCGGATGCAAAATCCAGCAGTGTTCATCATCATGCCCATCCTTTTTATAGTGAGTGCATGAAGACTTGGTCTTTTGTATAGCATTGGCCTTCCTCTCTTTCCATTTCTATTTTCTCTTCTCCTTGTTCTTGCTTGCAGTGGGTTTGGATGATCCCCCAACTTCTGGGACCACATTCTTTCCTCTAGCCTCTAAATGGGTAGCTTGAACAAATACCTCATCTATGCTAGTTGGGTTAAACATGAGAATGGTATGTCTCAAATAACTATGTAGACAACCTATATACATCATCAGAGTTTCAGGTGAGTCTAAAGAAATGCCTAGAATCAAAGCTCTTTCTCTAAATTCTTGAGTGTAGCCTTGTACACTTTTCCCTTTCAATTGGCGAAGAGTTTTCCAGCTCATCATGGCTTGCTGCATATAGGCTAATGGATAGAATTGTTTTTTAACTGCAGACACAAATTCACTCCAGACAGATAGAATTTTACCATACTATTTCATGTCAGCTTGTGTTCGACCTTCCCACCATACCAAGGCAGTTCCTCCAAGGCGTAGGCTGGCCAACTGAATTTTACTACTGTCTGAGTTGATATTCTGCACCCTGCAATACATATCAATCTGTGTAATCCAATTATCCAGCGTCTCTGCATTCAACTCTCCATCATATATAGGCAAATCAAATTTAACATCTAATTTAATGAAGGATGTTCTCTTCTTATTTTCAGGGCTATTAAGAGGTGTGAGAAAGTTTTCTTCTTTCCCTTTACCATGAGAGTGGTCATGGAGGAGAGATTCTTCTGCTCCTTTATCTTTGGAGTGTGATGAATCTTCATCTCTACCTTTCTTGAATTCTCTATACATTTCTTCTACCATGGACCTCATGGTCAGGAAACTATCCATGAACTGAGGGTCTGACCCCAAGGGACTTTCTTCTGACATTTTCCTCTTAGGATAGACTCTTCCAATTTCTGGGTTAGCTTCGACCAATTCTTCTTCTCCTAATTTAAGCTTTGACCTAGTTAGCATTCAACAACAAAGTCTAGCACAAGCTTGTCTAACCTTAATAACCTAGAGCTCTGATACCACTTGATCTGAAATCACTCGTGAATGATGTCAGTTATTTAATAAAGGTATTATAGACTCATGTGTTGGGGTGTGCCTATGTTATTTCATGCAACGGATCGATATATTGTGAAATACATAGACAATGAAGCAGTAAGAGAAACACAATAAGCAAACACATAAACACAACAAGTTTAATAAGGAGTTCACCCAATCCTCCTGGGCTATGTCTCCTGCTCCAGCCTTCAGTGGTGGCTTTTCTATTGTGTCTGAGAAGCAAAATTTTTACAACAGTGAGCTCAATTTGAGTCTCACTCAATAGATGATAATTAGTAGGACTGTACTTGGATTCCCCAAGTCTCTAGAGTGCACGGACTCTCCTTACTGAATCTCGACCTCAACTGGTCACAGTGGTATGAGTCCAATTTGAAACTCATTACCCAACAGGCATGTACAGAGGAGTTTGGTTGAACCTCTCAAGCCTTCTCTGGAGTACATAGACTCTCTAACTCTCTCTGTCTCTGTCTGGCTCGATGCTACCTTTGCTCTGCAGGTCAGCTCAGCTTCTTCTCTATTCTCTGCTCTTGTTTTCTCTTGCTTGTACCACTTCCTGGTTGCTCTGTCAGTTCATGGCTTAAAGCCAATCTGCTTCCTGGCTGTTTTTTTCCGCTTCCCGGCTATCTGGATCTCCTGCCTCTATCCGTTTGAATTCCCCTACTTTGCGTCATCATCACTGTGTAACGCTTCATAGGGAGGTGGCCACCTATTTCATAACGAACTGAGTGTTAGCTCTCTTTGAATAGTCATTATTTCCGTTTGCTCCAAGATTGCCCGTGAAACTAATTCCTCTGCCAACTCATCGTTCATGCCAAACTTCAAATCTTATCCATTCGGCCTGTCTTACCCCGTCGAATCTGGTCATCCATCGAACCGCTTTTCTGCTGTCGATTTGGATCCTCCAGATCTTATGGTCTCAGTCCATATCGGGTCGATAAGTAGCATGATGTTTACCCATCCGATGTGACCGGTTTTCTCTCTCTTCCACCGGACGTGTGTCACCTAGTGTATGGCATCAGGCGGGACTCGGTTGAAATCGCTACCCGCTCGAAGCCCTTCCGATATCTTGCCGGTTTTGGTGTGGGACCCGCCTCTTATGGAATCGACAATTTCCATACGGTTTTATGCTTTTTGGGACCAATCACTTAGGGGCTTTTCCTTCTTCGAGGGGTTTGGCCGGTGATATCAGAAACTCCCCCCGTTTTCTGATATCACCTCTCGTTTTGCCAATTTGTGCCAGCACGCGTTACCATGGGCCAACGGTCTGCGCGCGTGACCGAGGGTCCTCGTTGCTCTGTGCTGATCACAAATTGCGATTGTTTAGAGGTTATTTATGATAATCTCAACATTTATAAGACTTTGAAACTTTGGCATGAATCTCACAGAGTTCATGAAAACTTAGAGAGTGTTTAAGGATCCAATTCGGATCACTGAAGAGGATTGGTGTCCTCACTTTATTGATAAGTTGGATTTTGTCCTTAGTCAAGAGGTTTAATTTCCTCATTATATCACTTGGTTGGTTCTTGGGATTATAAAAAAGGATTAGTCTATGTATTTGATCCAGGAGGATCTAAAATGGCTCAAAATTAAAAGTACTCAAATTTGAGACAAAATGGAATCAAGTCATAGAGCTTGGTATGACACCTTAAAATTCTTTTGTATGAGGAAATATGACCTTCTAAAGTTTCACAAAAATAGGAAAAAAAAGTGGCATTAACAGTGCCACATGGCATCACCAAAAGGGGCCACATGGAACCATTCGAAAGGTGCCACATGTCAACCTCTGGATGCCTCCATGTGGCCTATACATGCAGGTAAGATGGACCAACTATTGATTGCCATGTGGCGCCCTAGATTGGCCACGAAAGTTTACCAATTAAATACGAGGGTTGAATCCCTGAACTCGATGGAAATAGGTTGATAGGCCACTGTTCCATTACAATTGGAGCCTCGGTTTGTTAAATGTGGCATGGAATATTTAAACAATAGTTTATGTCATAACACCAAGAATGGGGTGTATGCGGGTTTAACCTCGAGATCCCCCCACCAACCAATAGTCTTATTATAAGACTGCCAACCAACTATGACAACATGTTCGTTGCTATAAAAATTGTGTATTGTTATATAAATCCTCCATTTGATCATTGAAGGGTGAGAACATATGGTCCAATCATGAAGAGGAACAGAGCCACGAGAGCATTGAATGAAGGAACTGATATCTGGTCATGGAAATATGATAAGGGGACCTACGCCAATTTTGGGCATGATTTTAAGGAAATATTCCAAGAATATTATTAGTTGTTGTGGCACAATCTATGAGGTAGAGATTCTCAAAAGCATCCTGAGCTAACAGCGACAAAACCATATGAAGTTTATAGTCATTTTTCACAATTTTTGGAGATGAGTACACTGGTGCAGACAAAATATAGATTCGAGTAGTATATCTAAGGGCTCATGGATGAAGATCACATGTTCCATTAATGCTTGGCATGAATTTTGAGACAAAGATGCACTTTTAGAAGTTGGTCTTATTTATAGTCAAAAGTTGCAAAATGATGAGATGGACTTGCTAGTGTTGTGTTTGTTAAGTTTTAAGTAGTTGATTGAGCATTTTGGCATGGAAACCAATGTAAGTCTCATTTGTTGCTGATTTTCCCCTTTGGAGATTTGTAAAAGGGAGCAGATATGCTTGGGTCTAAGCATATGATTCAAAGAGGAATTTTTCCACTTTATGTGAGAGTTTAGCCCCTTTAACTTCTCAGAGAAATGGAGAGCTATTTATACCACTTATTTGTCATAATTAATTACTTTTGTATTGTCGGAGGAGAACGTCTCTTTATAGGAGAGACATTGCTACATGAGTGAGAGTTCAGTCCTTGTATTGACAAAGAAGAGCCTTATCAAAGAGAAACAAATGAAGCGACTACACAGTTGAGTGGAGCCCAAAGATATAGCTCACACATTGTGGGTGAACTCTGTTATCAATTTCTGATGCATTTGTCTATATTTTCATTTCTTCATGTGTTTCTTACTCATGTGCGTTGAACTTATGGTTATTTCATGCTATTTATGCAATTGATTTTAAATTCATTGAGGTAAATATCCCAGATCATGTTGGTATTAGAGTAGTCTTCTTTGACCTGAATTGTGAGTGTGGATGCTTAACAAAGCCAAGATCAAAGAGGGTGAAGGGAAAATTAATACTTTCAACTCTGAGATTAGATGTGTAACTTGAAGAAATGAAATAGAGAATGAATATGCTTGTGCGGCGAATGAAGAGGCACTCCAAAACCTCAAAGAGGGTGAAGGAAAAATTAAGACTTTCATCCCTGAGATCATATGTGAAACTTGAAGAAAGAAAATGGAGAATGAAGATGTTTGTGCAAAGAATTAAAAGGCACTCCATAAGGATTTTTACTTGATTTCAACCATGGTGAACGCATTATTTGCAAATTATCAGAAAAGAGTGGCAAAGAAGGAAAAAAAGAAATCCAAAGTAGAGGATAATGCTTCAGTGAACCATGGATATGGAGGGGACCCTTCTGAACCTCCATCTTGATCTCCAAGTTTAAGCTCTTCTTCTTCCTCTCGTTCTCATCATTCTAGTAGTCATTAGAAAGATGCTTCTAAAAAGGCATTGTTAAAGTTAGCTGTAAAATTTGTTTTGCCCATGTTTAATGGAGAGGCTAATGTAGGAAAGTTGAATAATTGGATTAAAAGGATCTCCATAACATCTCTTTGGCTGGAAGGCATAACCCTTGTATGGTGGGAGAGAAAAATTCAAAAAGGTACCAAGCATAATGGTAAACTCCTTTTGTTATGATTTGAATTTACATCGTCATTAAGATAAAAATTTTACCCATTGGGTTGCACACAAAAATACATGATGGAATGGAAACATTTGAGATAGGGTAGAGGTTAGAGTGTGAAAAGTTTCACAAAAGAGTTTAGGAAGAAGGCATTCACATTTAATGTTCCTTTAGACTCACCATAAGCTTTGATGAAATATGTTGGTGCTTTACATAGTTATCTTCATCACTCATTGTTATTATTTGATCCCACTAATATAGATGAAGCATGTGTGAGAGCAATCCATCTTGAAAATAAGGTAAAACATGAAAAAGACAACCATACAAATAAGACAATGACAACAAAGAAAAAGGAAAGAAATCCCTTTTGCACCCATTTCCAGAAACATGGGCATGATAAGGAGCATTTCTCAGTGGAAACTGCATCCTGAGTTAAAGCCTAAGGGATTTGGTAGAAAAAGGAATAAGAAAATTATTGCTATAGTGTAACAAGATTTGGATACTGATTCAGATGATGAGATGAAGATCACAACTACCAGGATATAAAATATGGGAAAATCATCAAGGAATGCATGGCTCCAAGAACTTGAGGAAATCAACCAAATCATTCAAGCAACAAACGTTTAATTGAGGAGATTTCTAGAAGAAGAAGAAGAGGAGAGAGATTACAAATTTAGTTATAAGCCCAAGAATATGCCTTAGTAAAGTTGTAGTGTAATGAAGGCTTAGCGAAGCCATCCTCACCTGATCCAAAATTGACAACTGAGGTAAACAATGTCAATTATTTTTCAATTTTATGTCCTCCTCATTATGATGATGAATTTGGTACTTTTAAAAATAACACCACAAACATTGTCTTGATGTTAACCAAGAAAATGGGATATGAAGGAAAATTCCTTAGAGTTAATGATCAAGGCATTGTGAATCACATCCAAATGGTAGAATTACCTCGATAAGTAGGATTGGGTTATATCAAAGAGGAATATGGAGCACGTTTCAAGACCATTAATGAAAGAGACTCCAAAGCCATAAAACAAAGATAGTCTTCTAGCAATGATTATGAATTAGTGGAGGCTAAGAGCACATCACACCATTCCAATAATTGTGATTGGAAGTCATCTCCAAAGGGAAGTGAGAATTTTAGATGATGAGCTAAGGAAAATTATCCTCACCAGAGTTTAACCAATGAAAACCATTTAAGGAAAGTTGTGTCCACCAGGAAGAATCCAAGACATGAAGACCCTTCTCCATAATAGGAGAAAAAAAAGGGAAAGAAATCTTAGATGAAGAAAAATCATTGAAACCATTAAAACAAGGGTGGAAATCAGAAAGCCACATGTTGGAAGATATATCGATATCTATGTTGAAATAAGGTCCAAAAGCTTATGAAAGAACCTATGAAGAAAGCAACCATTCTGCAAGAACCAGTAGATGAGAAAGTGGAGTAGATTGTAACCCTTCAAGAAACCACATTGGAAGAAATACAACTATGGAAAGAGAGCCCATTAACATGGTTAGGTAAGATATGGGTAGCCTTTTTAAGTATTTTAGTATGCCCACCAATAAAAATAACACGTTTCCTTCTAATCCCCCACAGATGGGAGAATATTTTTTTTAAAGTAATGAAATGCACAACATCAACTAAGTATGCAGCATAGTGATAATTTTTTGCCTTTTGTTGGATAACAAAGGGTATAGGCTATGTTGTAAATTTAAGATACATGTCTGATATATGTATGTAAACTTTTGGGGTCCAAAACTCCTTTAGTAGGAAGGATTGGTATAAGAGGATCCAAAAAGGCTCAAAACTCAAAGTACTTAGATATCCGCAAAAATGACACCAAGTTGTAGAGCTTGGCGAGAGATTTCCTATGGTGTGAATGACACCTTAAAAGGATTTTGCATGACGAAGATATGGCTTTTTAAGTTTCATAGAAATGGGTAAAAAAAGGGGAATTGATAGTGCCACATGGAATCACCAAAGAGTCCATGTGGCACCATCCAAGAGGTGCCAAATGTCACCCTCTATGTGCCTCCATGTGTCCTATGCTAGTAGGTTAGAAGGACCAACCCTTGAACGCCATGTGCCAACAAAATGTAAGAGAGAAAATCGAAATCATTCAATTAGAGGTTTACTTTTGTTTCCATTTATGACCCCCTTTATGGGTTCATTTTACTAATTTCAATCACATAGTGAAATATATTACAGTTTCTAAATATCATTTAAGAAGATATCACAATTTAAATTGATAACTTAATGTTTAAAAATAAATTTAAGGGTAACTGACAACATTAATAAAAGAAAATTAGCAATATCATCAAATATAACAATTCTCCATCAAAAAATTATTGAAAATTTTCAATATACATATATGACTACTCAATCAACACCTATCACATATATCATTATTCCAAGGTAAATTCAGAACTTTACATCTAAAACTAGTAATATCATCATACATAATGATTCTGAAAAAAAAAGCATTGACAATTTTCAACACATATATAAAGTAACAAGATAATACTAATAATATCCTCATCATCTTTAATCAAATCAACTAAGATTCAAATGTGTGATTATCATATCAAAATCTTTCATGAATATCATTATTCTAAGGTAATTTCACAACATCCATCATCATACATAATAATTCCCCATCAAAATAATGTTGATAATTTTCAATATATACCTAAAATAACAAGATAATAATGATAATATCATTATCATATTTAATCAAATCAACTAAAATTCAATGCATGATTACCAAAACAAAATGTTTCATAGATATCATTATTCTAAGGTAAATTCCCCACATCCATAAAAAAAAAGGAATCTGATCATACACAATAATTCTTCATAAAAAAATGTAAACAATTTTCAACATATTCATAAGGTAACAAGATAGTACTGATAGTATCATCATAATTATTTGAATCAACTAAAATTCAAATGTATGATTACCATATTAAGACATCCCAATTAAATATAAAAAATAATGCATGGCTAGCTAGCACTACGAAAATCATAGTCAAGATCATCCTCATGATCACTTCCATGATCATCATCGTGACCATGTTGATAATCTCATCCACATGATCATCACTAATGACATTTCCATACTCATCATCATCGTCTCTGATATTTGATGTAAGCTCAACATAGCCTATATCATCATCTTCGCGGTCATTACCTGTAGTGTTGAGGGAAAAAAATTCAATATTACATGTTAGTACTAATTCCATAGCACAATGCATATTTTTGTTACAATGCTAACCATAAAATGAGGTAGGATATAATAACATTTAATAGTACTAAAAAATAAAATGAAAATATGGTTTAAGATATATTGGAGATCCAACTAAGATTACACTTATAATTCACATTAATTAGTAGAAGCATTTTTTAATGCATATGAAGTAGGTACCCGTTTATTCTTCATACTCTATTGTGAATGTTTCTTATGATGTCCATGCATGATTGGTAAATTAATACTGGAAGCTTTACTTCAAATTACAATTGTAATTCACATACAATATGAATGTCATATGAAATATTGAGTTGTTTTTAATGCATGTATTTTTCTCTATGATATAATGGATCCTAATGTTCATTCAAGAACAAATGCTCACAAATAATTACTTCATTTTATCCATTATCACACTAAATCCATATTACCTAGTAATGATAATGATTCCATTCAAATTTGTTTGAACTCCCTAAATTATAATGTAAAAGAGAATTAAAATATTGATTTCAATTTAGTTCTAAATCCAATTGATTTTGAACTTCCTAACCCATAAGGTTTTTAAAAATAGTTTGATATTATTATGAGTTTAGCACTAAATACAATGTACGTAGTGATGTAAGTAGGGGGCTTTCAACCAGTCTAGAGATAGATGGAGTGAAAGGTAAGGTAAGGTAGGCATTCTACAAAACGTTTTTTGGAAGGAAAATATCTCTTGTCTGCTAGTGGTGGTTAGGATTGAAAAACATGGAAACAGAGTTTGGAAGGTGCAAACAAGAATTAAAAATGCTCAAGTTCATTACCTCTAGAGAGTGGGCTCATATTATATCTTAGATTATTGTGGTCTATCTGAAAATTGGGTAAGATGGAATTTTTAGAATTGTAATATGAACAAGAATGTTAAAAAAATTGATTTCTAGAGCTATTGGGTTTGTTAGCTTTGCCAAAAGAGTGTGAAATAACTTTTAACTATGTTTTATGAAATAACTCGAGAGAGTGGCATGAATGGTGGGAAACACTTACTAGGGAAAGGAAGATTTTTGGTTTGTCATTATTTCTATTATTATTTTTTATTTTTAGAATGGAGGTAAGTGTTTACAAAAAATTCTAAAAAAACAATTTTAATTAAAAAACTAATTATTTTCTTATGTTTTAGTTTTTTTTAATATATGTTAAGTTTTAGTGTTTTTTTTCTTTTTTCTTTTTCTTTTTTCTGAAAAATATATTTAGTTTATATATATATATATATATATATATATTTTAAAGATTCCATTCATACGAGTTTGCCATTTTATAATACAAATTTAAATTATATATAAACAAGTGTAATATGCAGCATTGTTGCTTAGTACCTACCTCTTATGTAAAAAGTAATTAATAATTTTAAATGTAAATGTTCAATTAAACATCCACAATGTATACAAATTGAAAAATAATAAATTTGTTGCAATCCCTATAATATAATAGTAAATAACATGTATAATTTAGTAATTTAATATGTGCAAAACATACTTTTACAAATCTAATTGTTTTAACAATGGAAACCTAAATAACAGAAATTATCAAGTTTGCAAAAGATTAATTTTAAAGTTTTACTGCCCATCTTTTTGCATTGCACTATGGGAGAGAACATAAAGGTTGTCCATTTTATAAAGTGTATGTGAAACTGATCTTTATATCACATATATAACAAGTCGAAAAATATAAAAATAAAATAAATAAATAAATTGTAGAGTACACAATCGTGTGTTTTTCCTCAATCTTGAATTGCATTTAGTGTGGTTCAATTGAATTGCATTTAGAGTACCGACTTTTGAGCAACATGGTTGAAGATTTAGTGTGGTTCAACTTTTTGGAACACTCGTTGGATGTGACAAAACGTACATGTTGCTATGAGTGCATAGAGACTTCACATATGATCCTTTTAGTCGGGAAATATTCAAGTAATATTGACATTAGACATATGTACCATATCCTTGTTTCTTTCTCAGTCTTCCCATCAATTTTTCATATTGGCTCCATCCTAAGATAAATTAATTAAAAAAAATAAAAAATCAAATAGTTGAATCTATGTTCTGTCTATATGCTATTGATCATGTTAGCCATTTAATCAATATAATGAATCCAAGTCAAAATACTATACACAAAGACATGATTTATTTTCTCTATAAAATGCATTACAAAAACTCACAACAATAGCTAAAATCCACCATGGAGTCACTAACGAAGAGCATTTATGCAGTCGTTTTTAATGTCTAAACTAGATTTGAATTAGGTGTCGTCTTGGTAATTGCAGATTGGATGCCAGCAGTTTGACCAAATGCCTAAAAGGAATGTCATCTGATGGAGTGCAATGATTGTTGGATACGAAATGCATGGGAACATGCTAATGAAACTAGCAACAATGGAATCCAAATAATTCCATTAATGCATCCGAAATGGGAAAACCATAATGAAAAACAACAATTTTCACTCAAAATTCCAATAAACCACCTTAAAAAAAAACCAAAAGGTAACCTTCGGAATCGGGAAATGGAAATTCGTGCAAGCAAGAAAGATGAAGGTTGTTATGCCAACGCTACAAGTAAGAATAAGGAAATTATTGTTATTTCCCATTGGAAATTACACCAGGGCTTGTAATTAACACTTTGATAACTACATTACGAGTCTATGTGACATAAAGGAGGTGAAGTTGCAAATGATTTATTTGAAATCTAAACTAGACAAAGCTGCAAATGCCTGCTGTGAAATCCAAACTAGAATGAGAGAATGAAAGGTTTGCATAGCTTTGAAGTCCTAAGAAATTGTATAATTTTGAAACATAGGAGCTCATGGGTAGCAAAGGAAACGTTGTTGATTTTTATGTTTTTGAAAAAGGCCCAAAGATAATGGAAACTTGTGCTAGGTGCAGTTATAAAGTTTAGATTTTATAATAATTATATTTACAGATAATTATTTATTAAAAATCTACCCAATTATATTTACACAAAAAATTATTGAATACTCAATTTTTTCAATTTTTTTTATAAATCTAATAATAATAAAACCAAATCCATTAAATAATAAAAATCACTAAATTGTGTTTTCTTTTTAAAGAGGCAGTTTCCATGGTTAGTAAAAGCCCAAAAAGTAATGTCAATTATTTTTTATTTTTCTAAAAAGAAAATATTTATTATGGAAAAATACACAAATAAGGAAAAGAAAAAATCGATAACTAAGTTATGGTTGTGATTAGAGTTTTTTTTCTTTTTTCTTTTTTTTTTTGATATTTTTTTGATTATGAGAATTTGATTTTAAACCACATAAAACTAGTCATCCACCAAACAAAAATTAGAAATTCAAATTTTAAAAATTGAAAAAATAATTTTCAATTTCTAAAAAAATGAGTTTAATATTTAATTTTCTTGAAACTATAATAAACTTTAGAAATAGTTTCTGAAATTTTACAAATTAATTAAAAGTCAATAAATTTTGACTCAAACTGATTATAATACATTATGCCTTCGGTAAGTATAAAAATAACTTAATGCTATGTGTTGTGTCACTAAGATGGGTATTATACATCTCTTCCTTGCTAAGTTATAGAATGTGCTTGGGTTTTCTTAATGCAATAAAATTCATTCTACTCTTCATTATATCTTCAAATGTTCAACTTTCACCTAATAAAACAATAAAGTTAAAATTGGTTTTCCTTTGTCCTTTGAAGATCTTTGTCCTCATTAATCTTGGTCTTAATAGATTAATTGTCTTATGGTGGCCTTTAGTGCTCACTTCCATTAGTTGCATGTTTTTTAGTTGCCTTTTAGTGACATTTCTTAGGCTTGATAACATGTTATTTAATTTATGAAAAAATGTTATTGTCCATATTATTGTTAAATCCTAATATTAAATATGTTGGTTTTGAGCATGGTTTAGAAAAAAATTCCAAAAGTTTTATAAATTGTTTTTTATGATGTAATGATTCATTGCTTGATGAAATTTTTATGGATATTTTTTTTAGTATATCAACTTGTATGTGATAAAGTCAAAAGTCACCTCATTCTGAGATTTTCATTTGGTCAATTTTCCTTAAGGCCATCAAGTTCACCATTTGGTCTTGGGTTAAGGAAATATAGGAGTCACGAAGTGGCATTGTCCAAGCACTTAAGCCTTGAAACATGTTATTTTTTATCCACATTATACTTCCTTTGTGTGTAAATTCTCCATGAAAATAGTTTCGAGGAACATGAGGGGCCTCAATAGTAAAGGAAAACAAAGACTCCTAAAAGAAAGATGGTATGTAAAGCACCCATCAATAATGTTGATAAAAGAAACAAAAATATTAAGTGAGGTTCTTCCTCATATAATTAGCAAATGGGGGAGGAATTTCCAAGTAGCAGTGATTGATTCTTAGAGATACTTGGGTGCAATGGTTATTATTTGGAATGATCAAGACATCAAGGTTACCAATATGTTTACCTGTTTTCACATTATGACAATACAATTTTAGTTAATTGACATCGAGGACTGCTACCATGTATCCAATGTCTATGACTCCAATATTACAAATGGAAAACCTCTATTTCTCAATTCTATTGCCAACAAAAGTAATTTATACTCCCCATCTCCATGGATTATTGGGAGTGACTTCAATATTATCAAGTCTCTCAAGGAAAAGAAAGGATGAATCACAATGTTTACCAAGAGATTTTGTAAGCTATACCATCAAATCCATAAAGTAGTCTCCATTAAAGTTCTCAAGCAATGTGTATCCAAACCACACATGTGGATCAATGATATGTAAGACATTTGTGGTTACTAACTTAATACATTGTTCTAATAACTCCACAAACTTAATTATTTCAATGCATCACATAAATTGACCATTGTGTGACATACGTAAACCAAGAGTAGACATGAAACCCTTAGGAAACAAGCACTCCCTAGATCCTCAATTAGGTGCTTAAATGATGAAGTTAAAATGCAAGGGGAAAAGAGGACTTCATGATTTAACCATCACAAACATGTGATCAAGTGTGATTAGGAGCCGATATATTCATATGTTTGCCAACGAGGGAGTGAATACATGAGCTACCATTCATTGGGCCTTATTTTTCTTTCTTTTGTTTTTTCTTATATATATGACTTAGGTAATGAGGTTTTCATAAGTGTGGCACAACTCATAGATATAACATTTACATGAATTTTCACTTCAACCTTAGATTTTAGACTTAGATACATTATTCCAGTGTATCTTTAATGATTTTGACTTTCACTTTCTGATTTTTGTTCATCACAAATGACAAAAGGGGAAATATTTTTTCAACAAATCTATGAATTCTTAATTGTAAAGGTGTCATGTGGTAAAAAAAAATTAATGATGTTATTCTCTATGAAAAGGATGGGTATTCTTGAAAAACCCTTATGCTTGTGGATGTCTCCTCCCTAGTTGAGAGGGAGTGAGGGTGGACACCATATTCTCCATGTGTCATGTACTATGGCCAGGACTAATAATCGTAAGCCTATTAAAGACACCAGTAGGGAGAATGGTGGATTGGATAAACACCTGGGATTGATATTCTTCGAGAATTTTCACTTTGGTTAGGACTAACCACCATAAGTCAAGTACATTAATCCAAGATAAGAAAGTCACGAGGATCTAAATTTCCTAGTGTCAAGTATTATGACAGTGGATTAGGAAATGGTCATGTGAGGATATACCTGGTGAACATCTTGGTGGGGTAAGTGCCTAGGGAGGTAGTGGTGTCCAAATTTATTCCTCCCAACATTGTGCTCTAATCTAATGGAGAGATGGAAATTTTTAGTCAAGGCCTTGTTATTTTGACCATCTACGATGATATAGATCATCATTTATTCTTATCAATCCAGATCTTTTCTTATATGAATATTTCAACTTGAGAGTACTTTGTTGTGTCATTATGAATACCTCCATAGTTTAGAGGGAGTGTTGAAAAAGGTAAATAGTGTTGGCCTTCATAATGCAATAAAATGTAATTTTTATCATTGATATTTATTATTATATTCATTATTATTATTTCATTTTGGTCAAATAATTTTTTCATGCTTATAGAGTCAAAAATAAATTATTTTGAGTCAAGAGAAATGTATTTGAGTCAAGTCCCATTTGTACTTTTCAAAGAAAATAAAAGGAATTTTTATTTTGAGTCAAAGAATAAACACAAGACCCAGTCGGCCTGAGAGGCAGCTATTCGACCCTCTTGGATAGTGTTACAATGGACAATCACCCTTGTGGACAAGAGCGATCTCTCTAGATCCTAAATGGAAACTAGAAACAATCATGACAATTGAACTGACGCTTTCCCTAAGTTGAACTAGTTCAAATTATAAGCAGTATAGCTAATGAATAAGCCTCTTACCTATTTCACGAAATGCCTAACGAAGATCCCTTGTTGTGACTTGATGAAATTCTTCAATGCTCGCTAAGACATGCAAAAATAGACCATAAAAGAATCAAAAGCACATGTGATATAATAATCCAAACAACTTAGTCTAATTATCAAGGAAATTAGGGATTGAATTTGCCTTAATAAACATTATAAACAATTGTAAACCATTCATCATTCACATAAGCCAAAATCAATGGGAGAAAGTGTTCATTTGTATTAATCAGAAAATAATATGAGCCTTACAACCTTTGCCTTGATGTTGTGAGGTCCCTCCCAAATGCCTTCAATCTCCTCCTTAGATGACAAGATTTCCGATCTCAAACCAACAACATAAGTTTGGTTTTTGTCAATTCTGACCTCCTCAATCCCTCTACCCTCTAGTCATTTTATAGAACAAGAGGAGGAATTTTCAGATCCATAAGAGAAGGATGAGACTCCTTTATTGAGGGATTAGGTTACCATGATAAAATGGATGGCAATGCATCTTTTGAGGGTTATAGTTCGAATAGTCATCACCTGGAAGCTTTCAGTTGGGAAATATTCAACCAACTATGGTTATAGAATGTACTTTTTATTTTTACTTTCTAGAATTCACCTATGTAGGTTTATAGTGGTAGATAGAGTGCAACTTTGCACTATTCTCAGTGTCAATTTCAGTGCATGCATGGGAAATTCTAGAGAAAACGACGCAGGTTAAACTTAACAAGATGTGACAGCTATTTTTCACAAATTTCTCATGTACTTCAACATATTTTGGGTTATTGGACTTCTGAGGGAGCTGGTTCAAACATGTTCATGGATGGTAAAAATCTCCATAAGTTGATCAAGTGTCATTGCGACAAATTGACATGTAATAGATTTCCCCCTAAAGTGTGAAGTCTGTAAAAAAAAATTTAAAATATTGAATCACTTTATCATTCCAAGGATCGGATTAGAGGCAATGTTCAGAAGCCTACAAGGAACATTCAATGGAATACAATGCAAATATATATCAAAAATCATCTTTGAGGTAGGCATTCCCATACTCAGAGTAAAGAGAACTCAATGAACAATCATGGAAAAACTAAGATCATATAGATGGTAGATACAGCATGGACATAGCCATCTATCTACATAATCATGAATTAAAATTTCCTCACAACCTGGATTGATGAAACTAGATCCAAGGTCTTGATCTCCATCTCTCGATCCATAATACGATTCTAACCATGTGAGTGAATGTCTCGAAGTAGAACATGAAAAAACCCACCTGATTACCGGTCAATGATGTGAACCATTAACAAGTGCAAGAGACACCACCAATAATGACAATGGTTCTCAAGGTACTCCTAGTACAATATATGAAGTGTGAATAAGTGATTTGAAGTCAAACACTCATAGAATCATTCGATCGAAGGCCAATGATGAGAACCTGTTGTCGAAAGCAAGAAACCTTCCATTAAGGCATGCATGCTTCAAGGTACTAAAGGTTTCTAAATCAACTTCCTAGATAATGAGCTGAAGTTGATAGGAAGCGATTTTTCATAGGAAAGCCTACGACACGAAACATGATATCAAGTTTTGAAAATACTTTTCAAGGACTAAATCAAGGATGGCCGACACAAATGAAGAAATATAATTTGCAAAGGATTTGAATTGAGGTTGAACTTCTCTTGAACACATAACGACATGACAACAAATTGGCATCATTTGACTTAATGATAATACCCAAAACCATGAAGACTTTCAATGAGGTTTTATTAACTGTAAGGCAAATGGATTTCCCAACCCAGAAATGAATGTGACAGAGTGTCATGTTTAAGAGTGACATGCTACCTTTTAAAAATGATAATCTAAAATGGACACCTTCCCCAATTTCCCCCCACCATTACTGGAAACTACCTCTTTATTTTTTACAAGCTTGAGGAGGATAAAATATTCTTGGACTGTAAGCTCATCCTTCGAATGAGTCCATCAAAGTAATTTTAACGAACCCTAAGAAGGAATGGTTTGGTCTCGTCATGCTTAATGAGTCCTATACTATTTAATTTTTACGAGTCCAGTAAAGGTGTAACTCGATGCTGTTTTCTTTTAAGAGTTTGAAAAAGGAACAAAAAGAAAAATCATGCAGTTCTTTTACCATAAAATTTTAACGAGCCTAGAAAAAGAAAATATTAGCATTTTGTTGGCATTATGACACAGATTTGGCACTATGTCACAGGTGTTGTCCTTGATGGCAACTCACTCAGATGACAGATCACAGTTCAGGCTCTCAGAATGAAGAAAAAGAGGTATACGCAGGTTCCCCATTACTCAAGCCACGTATACACGTGGGTTCGCAGATCAAAAGGCACATATGCATACACGCACTTTCATGAAAGGAAAGGCACGTACATTTTGGAAAACTTGGTTTTGGTCCATGGTATTTGTTCCATAGTATTTTGACCCATGGTATTGGTCCAAGGTAGCTTGTTCGAAGTGTTGACCCCAGGTATTTGGTCCAAGGTATTGATTCTAAGTGGTTTTGGACCATGGTATTGAGTAAGGCCTAAGACTATAAAAGGAGGAGAAGATCATTAGTCAAGGGAACTCAAGTAATGCATATCTAATGAAGAGCAAGATTTGATATACAGATTATTGGGTTGTGGTGCATAGCTGAATGAATTTGAGCGCTTGATGAAGGATAAGTTCTATTGATGGGTCAAGATCTTAAGACTTGAAGAGAAGTATCTTTGTGTGGTTTTGATCTTTTATCTGATTAATTGGAACATGTCATAATCTATAAATCTAATGATCTAGGTATAACTCATGTTTGAACAATTGTAAAGGTTAAATAATCTTTTACAGATCTGTACGCGGGTTAATTATAGAAAAGGCGCGTATACACGCTGGTTCGACATTTAAAAACAATGTATATGTAGGTTTGCCTTGGGAGGAATGTGTATGCACGCAGGTTCGTCACATTGAAGTATCATACATCTCATAAAATATGATTTAGCTACTTCTGATTGCTGCTGCAGTGTTTTGGGTTCTAGCTTGGGTTACTGTTACTGTATTCTGGTTACAGCTTTCAGAGAAGTGATTGTTTGATTCAGTTTTGGTTAGTGCAAAGGAGATTGGTTGATTCAGATGTTTGATTGATGTTATTGATGGATCCAATCTGAAAATTTATGAAACGTGGTCCCTGGAAGAAAGAAGAAGGTTGTAGCCTTCTATAGGTCAGCACCTACGTACTAGTAAACACATCAGCTAGTAAAAGAGCTAAGGAGGTTGAACCTCCCTTCCAGGAGAAACTAGAGAATGAGAGAAGGTTGTAGCCTTCTACAGGTAGAAGCCTGCATACTGGTATAAGACTGCACCAATACAAAAATATTGTAAAAGGAAGTTTCTTACTAAAAGAAGATAGAGATGAATTGCAACAGGTGGTTTTCACCCACATTGGGTTTCCACCTTATATCTTGTGTTCTTGTGTAAGATTGTCTGCTCATTTGTTACTGTACCTAGTTACTATTTATATTGTTCTGATGCACAGATCAAAGATCAACATCTGATAAATTAACTAAATTACAACTCTGCAAGGTATACGCTAGTTTCCTTAACTACAGTTGCGTATATACGCAGGTTTCACTTACTGAAGTAGTGTATACAAATCTGATTGTGAAATGAAATATTATTGACTTGCTAATACTGATTCACCCCCCCCCCCCCCCCCTCTCAGTATTATTTCCAACACATTTTTCATTTTTAGAGAGTCGGAAGAAAAACATAAGTAGACTCCACCAGGTTATTTTTCATCAGTTTAGTCTCTCAGGCCTGAAAGAGGATAAAATAATACAAGAGAGAAATTTATTGACCATGTTTGGTCAACGTATACCATTTTTGTAAACAGTCCTAGATCAATCCTGTCGGCCGGATAAATCATTCTTGCGGACAAGACCTATCTCCCTAGTATCAACTGATATCTAGCGACAAGCAGAACAAGCAAATCTACCTTTCTCTAAATATTGCGATTTATAAATAAAAACCAAGAGGTGTTTTAGACCCTACCTTAAGTCCAACGCTAGTTTGTGGCAGCCACGCATCGACCATCTGAATGAGCTTCCTTTTAAGAACTTGCAAACACAAACAAGCACACATCAAATAACACCTGCATAGGCAATATAATAAATCATATTCATCATGGTGATCAAGGAATCCATGAAATAAACCTTAAAAGATAGCTTATTGAGAAAAATAAACTTGATTGTATTAACTTTGAACAAAGAAAAACTTTACAACCTTGGTGCCTTGATGTTGTACAAGCTCCTCCCAGGGTCCAAGCAAGAATCTCCTCTACTTTGACAAGCCTCACACTCTTCTCAATAATATCAAAAGGTATGTAATCCCTCCTCTCAAGCACAATTAGGAAGTATAAATTCCAACATCATTTACCCTAAAAAATATTTAGCTTTCAACCTCCACAGTAACTAGCCCAATGCCTCATTTTATAGTGCAGAGGAAGGAAGTTACAGGTCCACCTATGATGGGATAGAGTTCTCCTTCAAAGGGATAAGCTCCTCACATCAAGGGGTTAGCTCCTTTAGTTATGGGATGCATGAACCACCAAGGAGTGAACTTGCCACCTCAAGATTCCTTCTAGAAGCTTCCAGAAATAACCCAAAGTGAGTTTTTAAAAATGTACTTGTGCCTTTTTGACTTTTACAGGGGTCCGCACTCATTACATAGAAACAGAGCGGGTAGGTCCGCAGGGGACATGACCAGTGGGTGTGGGACCGCAGGTAATGCTAAGAGAAAGTGCGGAACCAGAGTTTTAGAGATTTTTAAGGACTTTCTCTCATTTTTCAAGGCTTGACATGAAGAGTTGAGGTTTAAGACTTGCAAAGGAGGAAAGTATGAGTGGTGATAGACTCACACTGATTGCAGAATGTCATGGTGACAATATTTTGTGTAACAGATTGCCCCCTAAAGTGCGAAGTCTGTAATAGATGAGGATAGTATTTGTCATCTAAGAAGAGTGAAGTATTTTATCATTTCGAGGATCATCCTGTGGAGAGCCTGGTCAGAACCTGTAAAAACATTCAATACAATATATATATATATGTGTGTGTGTGTGTGTGTGTGTGTGTGTGTGTGTGTGTGTGAACATATCATCACTGAGGTAGGCATTCCCATACTCAGATCAAAACTGACTAGAAAACTAACTAAACTGCTCTGATATATGAATGATTTTGTAATACATCACAAGTATAGACATATGTAGACACAGTATGGGTGCAGCCATCTGTTTATGAATAGTCCACTATATAATGAATAACAAAATTCCTCGCAACCTGGATGGTGGAAACTAGATCCAGGGTCTTGATTTCTGCTTCCCGAACTAGTACGATTCTATCCATGTGAATGAATGTGTCGAAGTCAAACATGGTAGAAACCACTTGATTACTAGTCAATGATGTAAACTGTTAACAATTGTGAGAGAAACCACCAGTAATGTCAATGGTTCTCAAAGTACTCAGTACAATCCATGAAATGTGAATAGATGAGTTGATGTCTAACATGTCACGAATCCTTTGATCGAAGGTCAATGATGCAACCTGTCGTCGAAGGCGAGAAACCTGCCATTGAGGCATGCAGATTCCAAGGTACTGACGATTTCTAGATCATCTTTCTAGATAATGAGCTGAAGTCGATAGAAAGGGATCTGTCACAGGCAAGCCTACAACATGAAATCATAGATCAAGTTTGAAGAAATATATTTGCAAGGACTAACTCAGGGATGGTCAAGATGGATGACAGATATTTTGCAGATGAATGGTTTATTTGGACTGACCTCTTGAACACATAACGACACTGCAGATGATTTGGTGACAATTGACCCAAAGCTAATACCCAGAAACCGGCTAAAGACTTTCAATATGGTTTGATTAACTGTTAGGAAAAGGATTTCCCAACCCAGGTGAACAAAAAGTGTCGTGTTCAAGAGTGGTTGAATGCTTTTCTAGGACACAAAGTATAACAAACAGGTTCATTTTTCTCTCTTTTCCCCCACCATTTCTGGCAAGTACCTCTTTATTTTTGACAAGCTTGAGGAGGATAACATTTGCTTGGTTATAAGCTCATCCTTCGGATGAGTCCAACTTAGTTTAAAATTCGAACCCTAAGAAGGAGTGGTCCATTCCTGTTTGTAATTAAACAGGTCCTTTACTGTTAAATTTTAACGAGTCCAGTATAGGAGAAACTCGGTGTTTTTCAATTTTAGGGAGTCAGAAGAAAATCTTAAGAAAACTCCATGGTTGTCCTTTTTCATAAATTTGTGTCTCCCAAGCCCGAAAAAGTATAAAATAATACTTGAGAGAACCGCTTGACCATTACGATCAAGGATTACTTTTCATAATTAGTGTCTTTGATCTGAAAAAGTAAAAAAGCGATCAATGACACGTTGTTTTATAACCAATATCGAACTTGAAACGACAAAAGCCCGGCAATCGTTTCATGTTTATACGATCAAAAAAGAGCTGTAAGTGGACCGTCCTTTTAATTCTGTTTTAACGAGCTTAAAAAGAAAAACTCGGCAATCTTTTCATATTTTACGAGTCAGAAAAGAGCTTAAAGAGGACTCCACTGTTTTTTGTTGAAAATGATCAATTTTTCCTGAAAAATCCAATATTCTACACAAAAACTCAAACATTACTCATACCTGTTTAAAATAAATAAAAATGCATCAAAAAGTTACCTTTTTAAAGTGAAAAATAAACAAATTAAAAATTCATTTATTCAAAAAATCTTATAAAAAGGGCTTTTGTAAATTCATTTTTACCTTTTGACTTCAGAGTGAGAAAAGAGAGCTTTTGGGTAAGAAACTTCCTATGAAGATTGCGGAAAATCCGTCCGTTGGAATCGAAAACCGTCACCTCCAGGTAATCCACATCACTTTAATTTTGCATTTCAACCATTTGAATTTTGTTTTTAGGCTTTCATTTTGATTTTTTAGAGAGAAGTTAGTTGAAAAGACCGCTCGTAGGGGTCCGCGGGTGCAACATGCGAAACCTGCGGACCCCGACTTTTTCCTACAAAGAAAAGAGCCAGGGGCCCGCACCTGCTGCTTGGGCAGAGTGCGGACCTATGCACTGTCCCTAACTGGAGAGTGCGGACCCCGCGACATACGTTTTTAAAACTTCAATTTTTTCATTTCCGCCCAATTTTTTTTGAATTAAGATGTTCTAATCCGCCTTTTTACAATGTAGGATATACACAATGCTCATTTGGCAGGAACGAGAGCACGAAGATGTGGACCTTGCTGCAATTAATCATCAACCCTCAATAGATGCATTGAGGGCATGCGAGCTATTTAAATTCTGGGCCATACCTCGCATGAGGGCCCAAGTAGACTTTTTGCAGTGGCTGGTGGACAGATGGAATATACAGGACCAGTGTTTCATTATTGGTGGCCATCGGCTCGATATGGAGCTAGAGGACATTTACTTCTTGACTGGTTTGCCCAAGAGAGGTGAATGATTGACTCTATTCGGGACTAGGCCAAGTGGCTAGTCTGTCGATAGTCTCTGGCTAGAGTTTTGTAATGACCAAACAAAGGACAAAGGGATTGGTATCAAAACCATCTCCCGTCCTGAACTTAAAGTGATTGCATTTACTGTCACCAGACTCTGCGGAAGCACAACACTGCATGTAGCTACTGAATTCCAAATGTGAATGGCAGTAGACTGTTATTGAGTCACCATCTTCAACTGGTGTGAAGCTGTGTTGGCGAATGTAAAAGGCCAACTGACTAGAGCAAAGAACGGACAACTAAAAAACTTTGGATATGGTTTCTTAGTTGTGAGCTTTGGTCTAGAGAGGGTCTCGATGTTGGTCCCACAGCATCTTTCCGTTGGAGTTGGACTTCCCCAAGAGCCCAAGCTGATGCGTTGGGTTGCAGTTATGGCCCGTCATCCTGAGGAGGGTTTAGAGGTTGTTCGATTTCCTCCTGAGTATTTTCGTTGGTTGGAGAACCAACTTTTCGTGATTCAGGATTTTCCTTATGCTGGGATGGATTATCGTGGTGACCGAGACATGACTCTTCCACCAGGAGAGCAGTGGGATGACTCAGGTAAAATCATTCTCAACATTTTCTAAGTTTTATTTTTTTTGTTTTTAAATCATTCAAAACTGATAGTAAAAGTTTCAAATGTAGATGTGGGTCCACAGTGACCAGCCATTCTCCAGCCCTATGAGAGGAGACACCCAGCTGCAATAGTACTGGCCCCACGGGACGAATCTACAGAGACCCTGACTGAATTTGAAAATCATCTAGAGCGTTTGACAGCAGATATTCTAGAGACTAGCATAGATGACATTCCTCTTAGGTTACAGCGCTATGTGATTGGGGTCCCAGGACCTTTCAGGAGGTTCCTTTTTAGGGTGGCCCGAGCAGTGGTTTCTTATCATGATCATCACCAGTGATAGGATGATCGCCTCTTGTAGACTTGATACGACATTTTTTCTTTTTGTACTATCATTTTTTCCGATCATAAGGTGTTTTTCAACCTATGATCGAAGACGATGTATATTTGACACACTTCTATGCTATGCTATATCAATATTACTGGCTATCTTGTAAAACATGTTATGGAATGTTTTTAAATTTACTGTTTGATTATTGCAAATGTCTATTTAACATTCGAGAAGCAATTGCATATGCTAATGTATTTAAATATCTTGGAATATGTTGATATTCAATGTAGTCAAATTCACATTCGAAGAGACAAACTCTCAAAAATAATCTTAATAACACTGGATTTCTAATGGCATAAACTCTATTAAGCTACAATACAACGAGTTCAGAATCTAACCTCACAATCAAACTCTGAATCCCAAATGAGATGGATTCAGCTAATAACTCAATCACTGCACTATACTCTACAATGTTGTTTGTTGTTTGACCGAGGCTTACCCCATGCATAGATACCAACTCATCAGAGGGTGAATAGATGACCCAAGCTGCGGAAGAAATGTTCCGTGTATTACGACAAGCACCATCAGTGAAACCAATGTATGTTTGAAGAGATGTCAACATCTGCAATGTCAAGAGTAAAATCAAGATAAGCAGGAATAATGATAAAAACACTCTCTAAACTAAGCACACTTTTCTAATCTAAAACACACCAGCTAGACAGAAAACTAATCTAACTAAAATCTCCACACCTAGATTTAAGCATAATATCTCTTTAGATAAAGACCATTTCTGGGCTTACCTAAAGAGACCCCGTCAAAATCTACCAATTCATAGGCCCCTTTTGCCAGCTTTCTCTTAACAACATAAGGACCATGCCACATAGGTACAAATTTTCCAGCCCCTAGCTTATCGTTTGCTTGATCGTATAGTAAGACTAGGTCTCCTTCCAAAAAATTACAAGGTGTAACATTTCGATTGTACTGAGCTTTAATTCGTTTGACATGAGTTTCGATTGCTAATGCAGCATCACGTCGATTCTCATCTAGCTGAGCTAAGTACAACAAACGTTTCTCCTCTTCGGAAGTGGTTGGGAGTAACTCTATGGCTATTTGCAATAACGGAATTTCGCATTCAATGGGTAACACAACTTCCAAACCGTAAACCAGTTGAAAGGGAGTGAAACCAGTTGATGTTTTTACTAAGGTTCGATACGCCCAAAGCTCTGAAAATAACATGTTATGCCAATTCGACCTATGAATACCAATGATTTGTCGGATCATAATGACTAGAACTTTGTTGATGGCTTCAACCAGACCATTAGCCTGTGGGTAATATGGAGTAGAACTATCGTGACGTAGGCCAAGTTGATCTGTTAGTTTAGTCATCATGATGTTTCGAAAATGACTCCCATGATTGGTAATAATCGCTTGAGGAACACTGAACCTAGTAATTATATGATTGAAAATGAAAATTGCAGCATTTTTGCCATCTGCCGAAAATGTAGGCATCGCCTCGGCCCACTTAGTAAAATAATCTACCGCAAGGATGATATACGCATGCCCCTCGGCCGAGTGAGGGTTACATGTAATAAAATCGATACCCCATTTTGCAAAGGGACCGACAACAATTATAGGGTGGAGAGGAGCAGGTGGAGCACACATCTTTCGATAAAAAATTTGACAATTGTGGCACTTTCGGACCGCATAGATACAATCTTTAAATAAAGACGGCCAGAAATAGCCAGCACGCAATATCTTTTGGGCTGTGGCATACCCAGACATATGACGCCACATGCTCCAGAGTGACAGTCATTTAGAACCTTTTCAGCTTCCTCATGAGTTAAGCAACGTCGGAAAACAGAATCCACCCCACGACGATAGAGTGTATCTCCAATAATTTTATATTGCTAGGATTGGAAACATATTTTCCATCGCTGAGATTGTGAAATTTCAGGCTGAAAAGATTGGGTTTGGAGATAAACAATGACATCTCCATACCATGGATCAAGAGTACTGATAAGAAACAAGGATTCGTCAGTAATGGGCTCTTCCGCCACAGTTTCAGTATCAGCACGCGGGAAGTCACACATCAGTTCCGCAAATACCAAAGATTTCTTTGACTTGGATTTTTCAAATTCCAAGTCAAATTCCTGCAGGATAAAATCCATTTGGAATACTTGCCCCCTAGCAATTTTTTGGTCAAAATATAGATCATAGGGTTACAATCAGAAATTACTATAGTTTTGCGTAATAATATGTAATGACGAAATCTTTGGACAACTTGAACAACTGCCAAGGCCAATTTCTCCACATGTGAATATTTTAACTCAGTCAGATTCAAAGTGCGACTAAGATAATAAATCACATGTTCACTACTGAGTTCATCTTCCTGAACTAAAACCATTTCGATGGTGGAATGAGAAGCGACGAGGTACAAGAAGTAATCCTGGCTATAGTTGGGAGGATGCAATAACAGTGCATGGGTCAACGCGTGTTTAAGTGCATCAAAAGATTTGTCAGCTATCTCATCCCAAAAGAATGGAGTATTCTATTTCAACAACATGGTAAAACCCTTTGTTATCTCGGCGTAGTTAGGAATGAATCGACGTAAAAAATTTGCTTTCCCTTGCAAACTTTGGAGTTGGCAAAGAGTCGAAGGAGGAGGCATTTTGACAATAGCTTCAACCTTCAAGGGATCGACACGAATGCCGGATTTTGACACAAAGAATCCTAGTAAACAACCCGTTTCTATACAGAAAACACATTTGTGTGGATTCAACCTAATTCGATAATGCCTACATCTCATAAAGATTGCTTGTAAATGAGTGAGATGATCAGCTCTATGTAATGAATGGGTAGGTAAATCATCGAGATAAGGTTGCACAATGTGCTTGATGTCATGAAACGCGTAAGACATAGCTCTTTGAAAAGTTGCTCCGACGTTCTTTAATCCAAAAGGTAATTTGCAATAAGCAAATGTCCCCCATGGGAAAATGAAAGCCATTTTTGGTTGAACATTAGGTAGAATGTTAATTTGATTGTAACCGGAAAAACCATCCATAAAGGAGAAAATTTCACTGCCGGCACAATCATCAATGATTTGATCAATATAGGGGGTTGGATAATTGTCTTTGGGACACGCTCGATTAATATCCCTATAATCAATACATATTCTTATCGTTCCTTGCTTTTTGTTAACAGGAACAATATTCGACACCCAATCCGTTAAGGGAATTGGATAAATGAAACCTGCTTTAAGTAATTTCTCAACTTCTGCTTTAAAGCAGCAACTTTTCGCAGATGTATCTGACACAAACGTTGCTAGACGGGTTTAGCATCCAGGTAGGTTTTGATTTCATGAACAAAAATCGCTAGATCGATTCCTGGCATTTCTTCATATGACCAGGTAAACACATCATAGAATTCTTGAAATAGGGCCTTATATGTTTGGAGTTCATTTTCCATACAAGAGGCACCTATATGAATGTTCTCAACAATTCCAGGTTTAACTGAAATATCAATAGGAATCGTTCGAGAAATATTTCCCAAATTTAATTCAGAATCAGGATGTTGCAATGGATTCTGAGGTTCTTTGACGTAATCAGTAGTAAAAATAGATGAAAAATCATTTTCAAAATGACCAATCTCAGGTAAAAACGAAGATCGATGATGGAGATCTTCCCATGGTAAATCATCAACAGACAAAATTTCACGAATCTGCTCATCAGTATGAACAAGCTCGGAAAAAGTTGTTGAATCTGAGTTTGATATTGAAAGTGATTCTCGATGGACCACATTCATTAGATCAATTTCGGTTGAAGAAGGGTCGGAAAACGACTGTACAACCTGATATGCAATTTCATAGGGACTCAAAGGCATCGCATCACCAAATGAATCCATCTCAGACTCGGAAGGTACGATCCAAGGATCATCCAAAACAATAGTGTTTGATGAAATCATATGAATGGTTGCAGTAGAGGGCGATACGTTAGTGGGAGGAAAAGAAAAAGTTCCTAGTAAACCACAATCTTTAACCAATCCTACCCCAACATCCTTATAAGGGATAGTTGTTTTACCGACATGTTGGATACTTTCAGAAGAGGCTGGGTCGGATGAAAAGTAAGTTAGCTGGTCTATGGTTACAATCTTTCCATTATGAGGAAACTTTATAAGCCAAAAGACCAATGAAACAACAGTAGTCATAGTGTAAGACCAACTACGACCCAAGAGAAGGTTGTAATCTAGAGGGGCATCAACCACTTCCACATCTAGATTAACAGTTTTGCCTTCAACCCCTATAGGTAAATCCTGTAGAATGCCACAAGGATGGAACCCACGGCCATCAAAGGCCTTTAGAATCATCGGGGATTGATTGAGTGTAGGAGAACCAAGCGATCTCCAACACTGGATCAACAGAATACACGTAGAAGCTCCCTCATCAATTACAGTCCTAAAGCAAGGTCTGTTTTTTACTAACACTAGAATCTGGAAAGCCATTTGATGAGGTAAGCGAGGTGTACTATTTTCTAAATCAAAGATTATAAGGTTTGAGTCCTGAATATCAACCGCTCCTATAGCCGACAATAGCAATTTACGCTGTGCTGGGCATGATTGCATCACATCCAAAGCCGACATTGCTGAAGGGGAAATAGCTAAATCTTCAACAATGTTATAGTTCTGAGCAGCTCTCGCATGCGGATTGAAAGCTGACTTCCGAAGTATACCTTTAGCAGGCAGTTTTATTACTAAGTCTGGATTAGGTTTCTCGATCTGTAGCGGATCCGAACCAGGAGTTGAAGTTGATGGGTTTGAATTAGAAGATTCTGCTTCCTTACCACCAACAGGACTTTTATTGCCATAATCTTACGATCGCGTCGCAATCCTAACATGAGACATCATCATTATGGGTTCTTCTGAGGCATTTGAGGAAGAATCGATCATCTTACTATCTTGACTAGGAAAAGGATCCTTCAAGACAGTAGGCATTTGAGAACCTTTGACGATTTTCGCAACCTCAGCGCGATGAGGGCAGTCTCTTGTAAAATGCTCTTCATAAAAAATGAGACAAGGATAGCGAGGTTTACGTTTCTCATCAGTAGATTCCATTTTATCTGATTTCTCTTTCGAATTTTGCTTATTTTTCTTCTTCCGCTTCTTTTTACCGCCGGATTTTGATTTGGCCGTAGATGATTCTACGACATGAATATCGGCAGGAATTTCAGCGGAAGAGTCTCCTGTCAGGGAATCTAGTAAAGTTATAATAGGAGAAGAATTCTTTGAAGATTTATTCTTACTTTTGGTGTTAACTGAACCAATCATACTGTCAGCGGCATGAGACCCTGAAGGAGCTACAGTTATTTGATTTTGCTTCAGAAGGTCGGGGATTTTCTCGTGTAAAGTACCCGACTGCATATAAACGAGGTCAAGGTACTGAGCTTGAGAAATTACTTGCTCTTCAGTAACAACTCCTGCCTTAGCCACATCCTCAATGATTTTAGGTAATAATGATTTAACAAACCATTCTGCTAAAATTTGATCCGGAATATAAACTTTCACTAAACGACGTTGACGTCGCCATTCATGAATGTGATCTGAAATATATGTGGACGTTGACTATTTTAATGAAGTTAATAATTTCGTGCCATTGTCATATCTGATAGGAAACTGAAAATGAGTTAAGAACGAAGTGGCTAACTGACTAAAATTATAAAAAGAGGCTCGTGGTAACTCAATGTACCACTTGGCCGCAAGACCAATCGGAGTGCGTTGAAAAAGACGTAAGCGAATTGAATCATCTATAATGGAGTTAGATGCACACCATAGGTGATATGTCATCACATGGTTTGACGGATCCTCTCCTGATTTACCTTCAAACTTTGGGATATCACTGGGCAACTTATTCGGCATTGGCGGCCAAAACAGAAGATAATTAATTGGATCGTTCTTAAGGTGCGACAAATCAGGCATGTCCAAAGTTGCTATAAACGGTAACTGACGATTAGGGTCTCGAGAACCCTGGGTCATAAGACCAGCCCCAGGAGGAGGATATCCAGGATAACTTGGAATTGGAATTGCATTTGGGATATTATATCCTCCCGAAAAACCAGGATTAACCGGATCGTACTAGGGTTGTTGAGGTTGTTGATAAGTATATCCAGGGTACGGTTGATACTGGTAAAATGGGTTTTGCACAGCAGGACCAAATTGGTACTGTCCCTGGTACGGTTGATAAGTGAACTGTGATTGACTTGTGACAACCGTACTTGGACCAGGTTGTCCTACAGGCATCTGAACCGGAGTCTGAATTGTAGGTCCGGACTGAGGTAAAGATGCTTGAGGAGTTGATGCAGGAACAGTAGAAACCGGAGCTGCCGATACTCTAGAAGTAGGTGGGGTCGATTGAACAGAAGCTGCAGTAGTTGCAGTAGTCGTTTGAGGCGGAGTTCGAGGTGAACTAGGCTCAAACTGATGAGCTACACCAGGTGCAGAGGTTTGAATAGTAGGCTGGATAGGTTGCTGGGTTGAACCAGAAACCAAAGGTTGTCCAGATTGAGATGACAACTGTACATTAGGTTGCAAAATCTGTTGAGATTGAGATGGATCCCACACCATGTTCATTCCGGGGTATGGACCCATAGAAGGTTGAGTATATTGAGGACCATAACCGAGTTGAGCATAGGGCTGATAATTCAAAGGTACATTTCCAGCTCCTTGTACAAATGATTGACCAGAAGGTTGTTGGAAACCTTGGGTTGGGTACTGACCTGGAAGTTGATAACCTTGAGGCACGTACTGAAACTGAGGTTGACCTTGAGGCATATATTGATACTGGGGTTGACCTTGAGGTATATATTGAGTCTGGGGTTGACCTTGAGGAATGTACTGTCCCGAAGGTATGTACTGTCCTTGAGGTTGCCCCCTAGGTGGTAACTGACTACCTTGAGGTTGCGGATTTGGAATAGTACCAGACATCATAAGAATTTCTTCTACACTCAACGGTTTAGTGCAGTTATGACCAGGTGATAGCCCATGTTCAATGGGTTGAGGAGATGCTCCTGAAAAATTACCAGTAAGCGACTGATACCTAGAAGGAACAGAAGGACCGCCATATAAAAATGTTTCTGGTGATTGGGAAAACATGGATGACTGACTCGACATATTCAAAGGAGGATAATAACCTCTAGGTGTTGGATGAAAAGGAATACGAGGTGGTGAAAAACTAAGACCTGGATTTTCTAAAAAGTTGGTCAATGAAATATACCAAGCGTCCCTCCTAGGTGGACTGTAGAAAATTGATTCATGGTCCCTAAGTTCTAAAGCTGGTTGATTTTCAGGGATAGTTATACCTTCTTCCGAACTAATAAGTTCTTCAATAGAAATAAGTCCCGAAGGAAGATTTTGGGTAATGATCCTTCCTACCCTGGGTGAACCAGGACCACTGGAAGTTGGAGAAGAAAATCCTGAGGATGGAGTAGAAGCAGGTTCAGTTTCAGGCTCAATAATTTCAGGTTCTTCGGCTAATTCACTAGTAGGAGAAACACTACCAGTAACTTCGGAAAATGAAATTGGTTCAGAAAAATACTCTGTTGCTTGAACTTGATAATCAGGATGAACAACTAAAGAATATTCTCTTTCTTCTGGTGACCCAACTCTACTGTCACTAGGAGTTGCAAGAGCTCGTAGCCCTTCAAGCTAGCTTGGTGAATACTCGGGAGGTTGCCCCCGAAGTCTACGGGATTGTCTCGGTAATTCAGCCATGATTAAATATTTTAATTACTTCACACACAAACAAAGAAAATCTCAATAAAACCACCTAAAGTCTCTAAAGAATCAAACAATTTGAATCACACGCCTAAAAAATCTAGGAGTTCAAACCACACACAAACAGTAACTTTCCGTACCAAAAACACTAGTTGGTGATGAAATCCAACGTCGCAGAATTCAATACAGAAAGGGCGGTTGGAACAGTTACCTCGACAGCCTGCTTAATGAAACAGACTGGCACAAGTTTCTTCACTAAATCATCTCGAGTGAAGAGAACCCCCCAGAGAGTCCAAGTGAGTCTAGTCGATGTCTGCTCCAGGTACAGTGGGATCTTCCCTCCATCGTCACCTTAGGAAAGAATCCTATAGATTATGGTCACTATGGGTACCAACAGAAACAAATATACCTGGGGGAACAGTTTACGATCCGATACACACGCAAGGGCAGAGTAACAAAGCTCAATCCCCTTGAAGGCTCCTTGACATAATCCAAGGTTTACCAACAAGTGACCCTAGGCTCCTCGACAATGGTCAATCCGAGGTTTACCATTTTTAATATGTGTATATCTTCTATCGTTCCCAATGAGGAAGGATTGATTACCCCACTGGTTCAGATATGATCTCGTACTTGACTCCTTTAAGAGGAGCTTCCCAAAGCATAGATGTAACAATTGGAATTTACTTCCTACCGCAAGATATAGCTACTTTTTTGTTTTAACTATCTTGGAGAGTTAATTACTCCCTACTCCAAGATACCAGCCTAAGCTATGTTGGTGATAAAGAGCCCTAGAAATAAAATGATTGCTAGATCAAATTTTACTTTAAGCGTTATTTTTATGGTTGTTTCTTAAGTCAAAAGGTATGGAGATGAAACTTTATGGTGTGAAGACTCGACTCCAAAACACTAAAAATGCACCTAAGATGATAAACAATTCTTTTTCTTCAATGAATTTCTAGCTAAAGAAAGAGTTGAGAATGCAATTGCTTGAAAAACAAATCTTTCCTTAACATATAAATGAAAAGAAAATCTTTTTTGTCTTTTTCAATAAACTCAAAAACGAGACTACTAATTATGCTCACGAAAAATATCCCTTTTATTTTTCAACAATCAAAAACTACAGAAAACAACTTCTTTCAAAAGAGATTCTAAAATTTCTAGAAAACACTCAAAATTATGAAAAAACTATGCTTGAGATCTAAAAATTTCTAAAAACCTAATTGAAGTAAAAGCTTAAAAAAAATAAAATTCTTTTTGAGGATGTTTTACTTAGTTATTCAGCAAACTAAGGACTAATTCGTTCAGAATAACAAATTAATCAAAAAACAGCCAGCTATGTTTTCTTTAAAAAAAAAAAATGAAATCCAAAACATTCCAACGAATTCGTTCAAAGTTTTGCAAAGAGAAAACGAGATCTATTCCTCACCAAAGGCAGATTTCACAAATCATTCAAACTCATCAAGAAGACCAAAAAGACCAGGGTAATCTGAGGTTTCTTAGGCTTCTAATCTCTGAGTTACTACAAAGACCAAGCGAAAATCAAACCAGGCATGCAAAACTTCTAAAAAATGACCTAAAACCAAAATGCCAATGGAATTCACTTACAAGAAGTTTCTAATAGGACACATGCAGATCTGGGCAGAGGCTAAAAAACGTGAACAAATCCTAAGCTTAACTGAATGAAAAGATTTTAGGTTTTTTCAAAAATTTGATAGGGTCCGCAGGCCTCCGGTATAACCAGATGCGGTACCGCTCTGTGTAATAAAGCAACAGTGCGGGGATGTCCGCACTGTGTTACAAACAGAACGTGCGGTCCTCTTTCAAAAACGTGAAAAAACAAAAAACAATTCATAATCTAAAAAACTACCCAATCCCACACACATCAAGCAAAAACTAGAAACAGAGAAAAAGCTTCTCAAGTCAAAGTAAAAGTAAAGGCAAAAAACCAAAATTCAAGTCCCCAGCGGAGTCGCCATTTTGTCGGCCGGATAAATCGTTCTTGCGGACAAGACCGATCTCCCTAGTATCAATTGATATCTAGCGACAAGCAGAACAAGCAAATTTACCTTTCTCTAAATATTGCGATTTATAAATAAAAACCAAGAGGTGTTTTAGACCCTACCTTAAGTCCAACGCTAGCTTGTGGCAGCCACGCTTTGACCATCCGAATGAGCTTCCTTTTAAGAACCCGCAAACACAAACAAGCACACATCAAATAACACCTGCATAGCCAATATAATAAATCATATTCATCATGGTGATCAAGGAATCCATGAAATAAACCATAAAAGATAACTTATTGAGAAAAATAAACTTGATTGTATTAACTTTGAACAAAGAAGAACTTTACAACCTTGGTGCCTTGATGTTGTACAAGCTCCTCCCAGGGTCCAAGCAAGAATCTCCTCTACTTTGACAAGCCTCACACTCTTCCCAATAAGATAAAAAGGTATGTAATCTCTCCTCTCAAGCTCAATTAGGAAGTCTAAATTCCAACAACATTTACCCTAAAAAGTATTCAGCTTTCAACCTCCACAGTAACCAGCCCAATGCCTCATTTTATAGTGCAGAGGAAGGAAGTTACAGGTCCACCTATGAAGGGATAGAGTCCTCCTTCAAAGGGATAAGCTCCTCACATCAAGGGGTTATCTCCTTTAGTTATGGGATGCATGAACCACCAAGGAGCGAACTTTCCACCTCAAGATTCCCTATAGAAGCTTGCAGAAATAACCCAAAGTGAGCTTTTGAAAATGTACTTGCGCCTTTTTGACTTTTACAGGGGTCCGCACCCATTACACAGAAACAGAGCGGGTAGGTCCACAGGGGACATGACCAGTGGGTGTGGGACCGCAGGTAATGCTAAGAGAAAGTACAGAACCAGAGTTTTAGAGATTTTTAAGGACTTTCTCTCATTTTTCAAGGCTTGACATGAAGAGCTGAGGTTTAAGACTTGCAAAGGAGGAAAGTATGAGTGGTGATAGACTCACACTGATTGCAAAATGTGATGGTGACAATATTTTGTGTAACAAATCCGTAAAAGGGGTAAACTTATAATGCATGGATGGTTGTTCATTTACTTTTACGAGTTCAAACAAGCAAGTACTCGACGATATTTTTGTTTTGAAAGAGTTTGAAAAGGGCTTAAAAGAAGACTTCATGGTTTTCATTTTTCGTAATTTTTTTAAGAGCATGAAAAGCGTTAAAATTTTTCTAAAATGATTCATATTGACTCCATAAACAATCCTACACATTTAAACTCAATAACACATCATAACTACTTGAAAGGGGCAATTTCCCTCCCAAAAGGTTCAAAACATAAAAAATAATATTTTTTAATCTTCAAAAACTTATAAAAGTAGGAAAAAGTATTTTATTTTTACCATTTTCATTTTCACCAGTTCAGAGCAGAGAGAGGGGTTTTTTACATCAAACTTCCATGACTGATTTCAAGCCAACCCGTGGACAAAATCGTGCATCGTTTCTTCGAGGTTGAAGCTCTCTCCATAAATTAACTATTTATCCATTTAGTTTTCCATTTTAAGCTTTCATTTTATTTTTGGGGACAAAACCTAGTTCAAAAATGCACTCTTGGCCCTGTGGATGTTTCTTTCAATCGGGCCCATGTAGGTCGATCAAATTTCCACACGAAAAATCTCGACCTGGGCGAAATTCTGCGGGAAAAATCCGTGTAGCTGTGCCCTATCCATAACTGCTCTAATTTCCATATGGCTAATTTCTAAACAAGGTTTTAGCCATAAAAAATGTGAAATGAGTTTTTAAAAATGTTATAATTGCTTTAAAATGTTCATTTAAGGTCATTTGATTGCTCGAAAATGGAGTGGAGGGAAAGAGAGCATGAAGCCAATGATTTGGTAGCTTTGGCAGATTCAAAAACCATGCAGGCTCTCAAGACTTGTGGCCTCCTGAAATACTAGTTATCCCTGGGATGAAAGCTCAGATAGATCTGATGACGTGGTTGGTAAGGACCTAGAATGTCTAGGAACAATGTTTTGTGATCGTTGATCATCATCTTACCATTGACGCTAATGATAACTATTTCCTGACTGGGTTGTCTCATCAGGGAGCCAATATTTCACTATTTGGATCAAGGACTGGGGCAGATACTACTGATGGATACCTATGGTGCTTTTGCAGGGGTGCACCACCCAAGGATGGACAAATTGAGATCCAGTCTATCAAAATTTTACCCTTGAGGACCATTTCTTTTACTATTTGCAAACTATGTGGCAGTGTTTCCATTCATTTAGCCACATGGGCACAAATGCTGATGGTTTTGGGATGCTAGGAATCCATGGTATACAACTGGTGTGAGGTAGTGGTGGTGAACATGAAGGGCCAATTGACTAGGTGTAAGAATGGAAAGCTGAAGAATTTCGGTTATGGTGCGATTCTTGTTGCTTTTTCCCTAGAGAAGGTTCTTATTCTCCGACCACAACAGATTTTGGCAGATGAGGGGGGTTCGAGGGATCCTCGCATGATGAGGTGGGTTCCACTGATGGCACACCATGGAGGTGATGGTCCCGTAGTTAGGTATATGGAAAAATGTTTGACTGGTTGGGCCAGCAGATTATTCTGATCGAGGACTTTCCATATGCTAGGATGGATTGCAGAGGTGATCTTGATATCCCACTTCCAGCCAGAACTCAGTGGGGTGATCTAGGCAAGAATTTTTCATTTTGACATATTTTCAAATTTTCAAAATTTTAAGTGTTTTTTGTCTTCAAAGGCTTTATCTGAAATGCATGTGCAGATATGGGTCCAACCCGACCAACAGGGTTGAGACGATACGTTAGACGAGGTGAGAAGCATATAGTAGCTGCGGTAGTGAACCCAAAGGTGGAGGAAATCCTGACAGAGTTGGAGCATAACCTTGAGAGGTTGACTTCCAACATCCCAGAGACTAGGACCAATGACATTCAACACGCCTATCAGAGACATGTAGTTGGGGTTCCAGGGCCTCTCAGACATTTGTTGTGTCGAGTTTCTCGTGCTATCGTTTGTTGTCATGAGTATCATCATGCCTAGATGTTCTAGTTTCTAGGACCATTTTTGACTTTTTGGTGTCAGCATATTCGGAAAATAAAAGGTGATGGGGCCTTGTGTCCTTGGATGACATATTTTGTAGACACACCCAAACTCTATTTTAATGAAAAATCTACTACTTTTTACCTATGTTTATCTCGATCAATGTATAAATGAATACTATTTTTAATTTACATATGTTGCAAATGACTATTTGACAAATGATTCACCAATGGATCTATTAATGTGTTGATATTCAATGTAATCAAATTGCCTTTCCAAGAGATGGACTCGTAAAAATACTCTTAACATGGTTGGACTCCTTACTATATAGACACCATTAAAATTTAATACCACGAGCTGCGAATCTAACCTAATGATCAAACGTCGGATACCAAATGTGATGGAATCAACTAATAGCTCAATGACTACGTTATATTCCTCTATGTTGTTCGTTGTTTGACCGAGGCATATTCCATGAATAGAGACTATCTCATAATTGGGTGAATAGATAACCCAGGTTGCGAAAGATAAATTCTGAGTACTATGAATAGTGCCATCAGCAAAGCCAATGTAAGTCTGAGAGAATGTTGACATTTGCAAATCAAGTGTAAAAATGAGATAAGCAGGAGAAGTAGTAGAAGATGTGAAAATACTAATTATCACACATCCCTAAAAATTGGTAAATAATGTACAAATCTTCACCAAAATTTGATGTAAAATATTTATTTTGGTAAAGACCATTTTTGGTCTTTCCCAAAGGAACACCATCATAATCAACCAGCTCATAGGCACCTTTAGCTAATACGCATTTTATGATGTAAGGGCCATGCCACATGGGCTCGAATTTTCCTGCACCTAACTTGTCATGAGATTGATCATAAACCAAGACTAGGTTACCTTCTGAATATGTACGAGGATTAACATTTTGATCATATTGGGCTTTGACATGTTTTTGGTGAGCTTCGCTAGCCAATATGACATTATGGCGATTTTCATCTAAATGAGCTAAATGTACAAAGTGTTCTTCATACGTAGAGGTAGCAGGTAATAATTTGCTAGGTTAAGGGACGGAATTTCACATTCAATATGTAATACTGCTTCCAAACCATAAACAAGTTGGAAAGGAGTAAAAATAGTCAATGTTTTTACAGTAGTACGGTAAGCCCATAGTGCTGAAAAGAGCATAGAATGCCAGTTTCCTTTATGCGTACCCACTATCTGTTTAATCATATTGGTTAAAACTTTATTGAAAGCTTCAACTTGACCATTAGCTTGTGGATAATATGGTGTAGAGATATCAGGGTGAAGGCTGAGTTGTGCAGATAGTTCGACCATCATAAAGTTACGAAAATGACTACCATGGTCTGTAACAATAGCTTGTGGGACACCAAGCCAAGCAATCACATGATTGAAAATTAAAATGGATGCAGTTTCATCTTCGTCTCTATATGTAGGCATCACCTCAACCCATTTTGTAAAGTAATCTACTGCAAGGATAATGAATGGATGCCCCCTGACCGAGTGAGGCTTACATGTGATGAAGTCGATGCCCCATTTGGAAAAAGGACCGACAACAATGATAGGGTGAAGAATAGATGGAAGTGCTTGCATTTCGCGATCATAGATTTGGCAATTATGGAATTTGTGGACTGTAGGGATGCAGTCTTTAAACATTGACAACCAAAAATTACCAGAACATAATATCTTTTGGGTAGTAGCATACCCAGACATTTGACCGCCACATGCTCCAGAGTGGTAGTCATTTAAAGTTTTTTCGGCTTCTTGAAAATTTAAACAAAATCAGAATATATAATTGGCACCATGACAGTAAAGAGTGTCGCCAACCATATTGTACTGTTGGGACTGGTATCGAATTCACCAACGATCAGTTTTGGATAACCCGAGCCTAAAATTTTGTGTTTGGAGTTATAAAATGATATCTCCATACCACGGATCTAACGTAATAATAAGAAAGAGAGATTCATCATCAAAATAATCTTCTCCTACAGTTTCTATATCAATATGGGGAAACTCACATAATAGTTCGACGAAAATCAATGATTTCTTTGATTTGTATTTTTCAAATTCCAAATCAAACTCTTCTAAATTAACTAGCCACTTCAAGTATTTGCACCCTAGCAATTATTTCATGAGAATGTACATCATGGGGTTGTAATATAAAATGATAGTTGTTTTTCATAGAAGTATATAGTGATGGAATCATTGAACAACTTGAACAGCTGCCAAGGGTAGCTTCTCCACATGTCTGTATTTAATCTCAGTTTTAGTGAGACTCCTACTCAACTAGTAAATCACATGTTCGATGCTGGAATCATCCTCTAGGACTAACACCATGCCAATGGTGGCATCGGATGTAGCTAAGTACATAAAGTAGTCTCGATGATAATCTGGTGGATACAATAATGGCACATTAGTCAGTACATGCTTTAATGCATCAAAATATTTATTAGAAATATTATCCCAGAAAAATGGAATACCTTTTTTCAACAGTGGAGTAATACCCTGGGTTAGTTTAGCATAATTGTGGATGAATCTATGCAAAATGTTTGCCTTCCCTTGCAAACTTTAGAGTTGAGTAAGGCTAGAAGGAGCAAGAAAATTCAAAATTGCCTCCACCTTGAGGGGATCGACATGAATTCCTTCCTTTGAAATGATGAAACCTAGAAGTCGACCTAACTGTACACAAAAAAAACTTTTTGTAGAGTCAAGCGAGTATTGTAATGCCCGCATCTAATGAAAAATTCTTTTAAGTGAAATGGATGATCCTGTCATTTCATAGAATGAGATGATAGGTCATTTAAATAAGGATGAACAATATGCTTGATATCGTGGAATGCATAAGACATTGCTCGTTGAAAAGTTGCGCCAACATTTTTTAGGCCAAATGGGAGCTTGTGATAAGAAAAAGTTCCCCATGGGCATATAAATCCAGTTTTATATTGATCGACAGGGAGTATGTTTATTTAATTGTAGCCAGAAAATCCATCCATAAAGAAAAAGTTTGCATTCCCAACACAATCATCGACAATTTGGTCAATATACGAAGTTGGATAATTGTCCTTGGGACAAGCTTTATTAATATCTCGATAATCAACACACACTCAAATAGTTCGTTGTTTTTTATTAATGAACACAATATTTGACACCCAATTGGTTAAAGGAATGGGGTAAATGAAACCTGATTTCATCAATTTTTCAACCTCAGTTTTGATAGCGGCAGCCTTTCATGAATGTATAGGACATAATCATTATCTAACTAGCTTAGCATCTGGATAATTTTTTATTTCATGTACAATAATGCTAGGGTCGATTCCTAGCATCTCTTCATAGGACTAGGTAAAATTGTCACGGAATTCCTGAAATGGGACTTTGTAAGTTTGGATCTCTTCTAAAGAACAAGAAGCTCCTATATGAATATTTTTAGTTATCAGGGGTTTCACTGAGATATCTATAGGTATCGTTGCCGATATGTTCCCTAAATTATGTTCAGAACTGGAAGAAAGGGTAGATATTAGACATTGAGGGTCACTAAGGGTCTTAGATGAAAACATAGACGATAAATTATTCTCAAATTTTTCAAAGGATGGCAAAAAAGTTGAACGATGATGAGTATCATTCCATGACATTTCTTCCAAAGTCATGACTTCCATAATGCCTTCATTAGTTAAAAAATCTGTGTTAAAAGGATCAGGCATATAGGTTGGTTCCAAGCATGACAAATGAGAATATTCGTCAATAATCATATTCATTTGATCATTATTAGATGTTGATGGGTTGGAAAAAGACTAAAATGCCTCATAGGCTAACTCAAAAGGGCTACGAGGCATTTCATCGCCATATAAGATCATTTCTGATTCTGAAGGTACTTTTCACGGATCGCCTAATTCAAAAGTACTTGATGTAATCATGTTAATCTGGGCATCATTATGAGGGAAATTGGGTGGAGGGACTGTGAAAGTTCCCATCAAGGATGATTCTTTGAGCAGGCCAACACCAACTTCCTCATTGGAGTGGTTGATTTTCCAACAAATGGTATACTACAATGGAATTAGGGTCTGAGGTATAGTATGAAAATTGGTCTACTTTCACAATTCTTCCTTTGTGAAGAAACATAATCATCCTAAAATATGACGAGACTACTACCACCATGGAATAAATCTAGCTCCAACCAAACAAAAGGTTATAGTCAAGTTGAGCATCGACAACCTCAACGTCTATTGCAATTGTTTTTCCCTCTAATCCAGTTGGAAAATCATTGAAAAGTCCATATGGATGAAAAATCTTCCATCGAAGGCTTTCAAAGTCACGGGAGATTAATTGATTGTTGGAGAACCCAAGGATTTCGAACAAGAAATGGACATAATACATGTCGATGCTCCTTCCTCAATCACTGTTCGAAAAACTCAGAGTTTTAACATGAACTGGTATCTGGAAAGCCAATTGGTGCGGGAGACATGAGACATGATTTTCGAGATGGAAAACAATCAAATGGGAGTATTGAGGATATATAGCTCCTATGGTTGATAATAATAATTTCCTTTTTGTTGGACAAGTTTGCATCACTTTAAGGAAAGACATGGCCGAAGGTGACATAGCCAAATCGTTGATGATGTTGTAATTTTGGGCAGCCCTTGCATGAGGATTAAAGGCCGAATTACAAGGCATATTCTTAGGAGGTGGGAAAATTATCATATCAGGGTTTGGTTTTTCAATATGTAATGGTTCAAAAGAAGGAGGGGTAGACACGGAAGTTTGACCAGGTGATCTGGAGCCATCTCCATCTTCAACAAGAATTTTTTATGTATACTATTTGGATCTCATTGCTACCATAACTCTGGAAGACATCATCATGATATCTACCAACGCAGATGAGGAGGATTGGTCATGATAAACAATGGGTGTGGGTGAAATTTTGAAAATTTTGGATAGCGAGGTAATGATCTTCCTCGCAAATTAAGCAAGGATAGTGAGGTTTCCTCTTTTCATCATACGCTTCATTATTTTTTTATTTCACCTTAGAATGGTTGTCTTGTTTAGTTTTTCCTTTTCCCTTTTTCTTATTTCCATATTTCTTACCCTTTCTAGTAGATAACTCTACGGAATTAATTTCCGAAGTAATTTTGGGAGAAGGATCTTCGTCAGGTGAATCAGATAGAGCCAAAACCTAAACTTTCTTAAAAAAATTCTTTTTGTTCTTAGATTTCTGCCTTACATAACTAATCATGCCATCTGCAGCATGTGATCTTGGAAGAGGTGGATTATTTGGGGTAGATCAGGGAAAATATGGGATATTTTCATACAAAGTACCAGACTGAGTATAAACAAGATCAAGGTATTGAGCATGATCAATTACCTGGGCTTCAGTTACAACAACCACTTTGGTCACATCTTCAGTTATTACTGGTAAAAGAGATTTTATGAACCATTCGACCAAAATCTAGTCTAGAATGTAAACTTTAACTAAGCGACATCTTCGACTCCATTCATGAATGTGATCTAAGATATAGGTTAATGTTGACTGCTTCAAAGAAGTTAAAAGTTCAGTTCCATTATCATATTGATGGGAAAATAAAAATAGGTCAAAAAGGTTATAACAAGGGCATTAAACGTGTTGAAGGAAGCGTGCGGAAATTCTACATACCATTTGGCTTCCGAACTAATTAAGGTTTGTTGAAAAAGTCGTAATCTAATAGAATCATCATTTAATGGGTTGGACGTGCACCAAATATGATAGGTCATAACATGGTTGGATGGATATTCACCTGACTTACCTTCGAACTTAGGAATATCATTGGGAAACTTAGTAGGAATAGAGGACCAAAAGGGTAAATAAAGAATTGGATCATTAGTTAACGGAGAAAGGTCAGGAAAATCCAAAGTTGCAATGAAGGGAAACTGGTGATTAGGGTCCTGCAATGGATATTGATAACCCTGAGGGACGAATCCCGTATCAAGAGGAGGATATCCAGGATATCCTCGGATAGCCTGAGCAGTTATAATCTGCATACCTCACGGGTACCCAAGATGAGCCATACCGTATTGCGGTTGAATAGGTTGTTGAAACGTATGACCTAGGTATCGTTAATTCTGAAGGAGGAGACTCTAACCCATTTGACCTTGAATGAACTGTCCTTGAAAGGGTTGAATTTGCAAGGGTTGACCTTAGAGAAATTGAGTTTGAAAAGCTGCACCCTGAACAAACTAACTCTCGGGCAAACCTTGGAAATTTAGCCCTTGAAATGGTACTTGCATATATGGGATGCTAGGTTGTACAACACGTATTTGAGGTGCTGACAGAATCATAGGAATATATTGAACACTAGATGCCTAAGGTAATTAATCAATAAGGGGTTGCATAGTAACCTATGATGTAAGTGGGACAGTTACTTGTGATACTCCTAGAATGGGAGTTTGAGGCAAACCCAAACCTTGGTTCTGAAGAGTTGTTGGCATGGCAGACTGCACCAAGGTTTGATGAGTACTCGGGATAGGCTATTGAAGCGATTGCTCGGCAGGTGTTGATGGATTAGTGTTGGGAGCGGGATCCCCCAAGGATAGTTTTAGGGCTAAAAGCCCATGTTTTAGTTAAATTTTGTAATAAACTTGTAAATACTCCGCATTTTGTGGTTGTGGAGCATGAAGGTGCCATAAGTGATAAAGGGTTGTCTGCACTTAGTTTTGTAAAGTAAAGTTGGCTGTAAGAGATCTACCCATGGTCCACGGACCATGGGATTGTATAAAAAGAGCTAAGCTCTAAGTAGTTAGAGTGGTCAATCATGTAAGAGAGTCATAGGTTTGGAGTAAAAAGTCTAAGTTTCAGATCGTAGCATAGGTAGAGGCTGTGTACCTGAGTGCGTAGAGGCATAGGGTGGAAGTCCGCAGCTAAGTGCGTGGACCCCTATAGCTATGTGCGTAGGGTGGATAGAGTCTGTAATCACTTAAGGATATAAATAAAGAGAAGTATTTTGCAATTTCTGAGTCTTTGTCCTGAGTAATGCATCTTGTCATTTTAGGTATGAATTTCCCTTTTAATGCTTCTATGATGTGCAAATGAATGCAATTACATTGGATAACTGAATGAAATTAAGGATATCTGATTACTTGGTACTAACTATGATTATCTAATAAGATAAGTAAGACACTTAGACTAATTTGGGAATCTGCACGGCACGCTACCATTGTAGCATGAAAGTACCTGAGCTGCAGGTTAGGGCTGCGTGAAGGTCAACCATACCCTTTCGTGGAGGTACTAAGGGACAGAGTAGAGGGAGGGTTTGGCAAGCCCTAGAGATAAGTGACCTACACGAAGGCAGGGATAGAGGGAGTTAATCGACATCAAAACCATCTCAGGGTGCAAAAACTTGGTTCCAACATCCCCCCATACTGCTTCGGGTGAGACTTCGGTCCGCGTTCTGTGGGTTGATGCCGAAAGGGCCAGTAGTGCAGGGATTTGTTTGGCTAATTAACGCTAAACCTAGGTCAGGCCCCCACTAGCCAACAAATGTTTCCATTGCTGGGACCAAAATCTGCATAAGATATGTGTGATGTTGTATCACTGGAATCCAATGAAGAAAGAGATCGGACACTGGTTGGATAGGAAGATCCATGAATTCGCGACATATGAGAACAAAAACTCACAACTGGCAAAGGAACAATGGTCAGATAGATACCTATATATAGAAATCCATGAAATCTTTTTCTGCTCCTTTCTGGTTGAGCTATATCAGTGGATCGTAAAGCTAGCAGATAGCCAAGGAAGGTGGAAAACTGACGGCCCTATTGTTTGGACCCCGGAGCTAGTACCGAAATTGGAAGCATCTGAGGACAAGATCACCAGCATTGTCGATCATTGGCTTGATCGTGTTATAGGAGGATTTGTGACTAAATTCGCGGTTGACACCTCAGCCAGCTACAGCGAGGCAGAGCAGCACTTTCTCAAAGGACGACGAGGTAAGTACGTGAAATCTTTGAATGCTTGTATTAAAATGTTATTGTGCGAAAAATGGGTTATGCATCTACCTTGAGCTTCGGAGCTATGCAAAGCGGAAAAACTTACAGGAATGAAGGAAAAAAGGGTCCTGAATATAGTCCATTGATTTTACCCCTGCGAGGTGACTAAGAAGGGATAGCGCAGGTTTCTCTGTGAAGTGCTATTCAGTTAATAAGACAAGGATTCCCATGAATACCACCTCCGCCCACACCACCTCCAACTTCACCACCATCACTTGCGACTTCGCCCGTACCACCTCCACCTTGACCGTAGTTAAGTATGGCAAATTCAATGAATCTTCCTTTGTTCAAAGGCTTGGGGAATGAGGACCCAGACAAATTTTGGTTCGTCGTGAAAGCCGTATGGGAAGCTCAGGGCATTACAGATGATCACATAAAGAAGGCGACATTGGTTAGTGCTCTACAAGATCGCACGGTAACTTGATATATCAAGTACTCGAATGATAACCCGAATGCTGGAGTGGAAAACATCTAGACAACACTAAATAGAGAATTCAGTAGGCCTAAATTTGAGGCACAGTCAATTGTGGGATTCAAATAAATCGTGATGCAACCAGGCAAGACACCTTGGGAATTAGATCAGAAGTTGAAATGTAAAACCCGCGAAGCTAACATGAACTTAACAGAAGGACAACATCGTGAGTGGTTTGTGGCCTTGCTATTGCCACACTTAAGGGTTGCACTATCACAACAGAAGATAACAACTCAGGTGGAGGCCTTGGACATTACAATGAGACTACATGAAACACTGATGCAAGATCCAAATCTGGGGGTTCAGCAGATCCATGCGCAGTTGAAGAATCTGTGCCTTGAGATTCAAAGTCTGAAGCATGATAGAATGGTTCGCCTAGAGGTGTGTGAAGAGGTATGGTGCTTGAAATGCAAGAGTCAGGGGCATGACAAGGACCATTTCCCAGTCTTTGCGAACTATATTGTAGGTGGAGGACCGATGCCTTTGAGGCCCGAAGCTCAAGTAGGACCGAGCATGGGGCCTGCATTGTGGTCCGCTATATATTAGGTAGCAGGAAAACATGGCACGAATAACTGTCATTTGCTGTAGAAGTTTGTACAGACACCACAACAATTGTTCTGCAACTTTTGTAGGTCGATAGGGCATGATGAGCATAATTGCAAGAGTTATGAATTGATGATGGATAGAACTTCTGCCTATAGGGTTCAGGAAGAGACACTGCCCCTTGACCAAAGCGCATGGATGGTGCAGATGAGGCAAAGGTGGAGGAGGACTTGGCAGAGGTTGGGGACAGTTGATCTGCTACAATTGCAGAGGACCAAGACACTATGACCGCGATTGCACTAACCCAACATTTTCGTCGTGCAAGTACTGCACTTTGTTTGATCATGAAACAAAAGACTTCCCTATGCTAATATCACGGATACGTGACAAAGGGGCACTACCACCTCCACAGACTCAGAACCTGTCGATGATGAGGTCTAAGCTGCGCGAAGAGGATCCAAACGTGAATATAGTGCTTCAAAGTGGAATCACAACAGGAGATGACAAGGGGAAACAACTCGAAGATAGTGCAAGGGTTTGCAAGGCTCCTATGAAGGAGGTTGAATTCAATTTGGAGCGTGCATGAGAAACATTCATGGAGGCAAAGAAGAGCTTCGCTGAGGCCTCCAACTCAGGAAGCAAGGATAAGCCTGATCAGGAGATAGACCCTTCTCTGCTCACAACCTTCCTGGAGACCCGCATGAAGTTACTGCGTGATAGTAAGGTTGTGAAGGGGTTACAAGAGCTTCTAAATAGATGCATTGGAACCGCTCCGGGTGAGCTGTGCGTAGTACAAAAGATCGGCAAGCACAAAACAAGAATGGGACAGGAGATGAGACAGACTGCGTAGATAGGAGAGTATGAAATGGATCAGGTTATTTTGGACCTGGGGTTAGATGCGAATGTAGAGCTATAAAAAGGGTCTATTTCACCTCTAATTACCTCACATTAATATGTCAATCCGGGAGCATTTGGTTATTTCAAAGAGTGACTCAATTTGAGGCTATTTGTCAGAGTAATGCTAGTAGTACAGCATTCTGCAAAAATACAAGAGTAAACGGATGCTTGTCTATGACTACGTTACTTCAAATGACTAAAGCACACACTCTTAAAGCTAGGCAACTTTATCAGTCAAGGGTTCGACAGCAATAGCCCATCCCTTTGGAAACTGATGGAAAGGAAATTAGAGCATGGACCATGGGTCTGGGAGCGAGGCAGTAAATGCCGAGGCTCACTACAGCCACAGATCGTCTCTCACACCAAATGCGAGTAAATGAAACAGCAGATAAAAATGGAACGACAATTAATAAATTGAACAGCAAATCTAGAATGGAACAACAATGCTTAAAATGGAACAACAATCGAATAACTAAACCTCGCGAGCAGTAATCAAGCTTTATCCTATCAACTCAAATGCACTCATTGTAATCAAAACTCCAATCTTTCATTCTCCAAGCAAATCACGCAACACGCGCTAATGGAACAACACTAATTACTAATTATGGAACAGCATTTGGAAATCATACGCACACAACACCCTTGAAAAGTAATCTGATTTATCAACAGGAATTACAATTGTGTTTCAAAATGGAATAGCATTAATCCTGAATCATAAAGAACACATCTTTCAGATAATTTCCTCAACACAAATACACAACATAAAAGCTCCGTAACAAAATAATAACAATGTTCAATTAAGTCTAATAATATTCAATCAACTCTGAAAGTATTGGTGATATAATGCAGAGTCAATATAAAGAACCTTAATGAACGAATCTTAACAGAGCATATGATGTAACTTATAAAGCATATCAGATTACCAACTAATGACGATAAGCAAACCACGCAGAAATCAAATCGTAGTGATACAGAAGCAAGTGTCCTCCGGGGCCAGGCCCTTAGCCTCAAGGGTACACCGCTTTAAGTTAATCCAGACGCAGAGATAAGATAATCACCAAGTTTATATTAATGCATGAAACAGAAAGTACAATGAGCCAAGTTCAACGAGACTCGATGATCAAAGTTCAATCTTTAATAGAAAGTTACATAAAAGCATGATCCCCAAAGCTAACAGTGTCGTCCCTTTATATAAGGGTGACGGCGAAGATGTCTAGGCAATAAGATAAATAAAGAAGCGATCCCTCAGGATCGAAGATCCTAAGGGATTCGCCAAACTGTTAATCCTTAATCACTTCTTTTCTCCTCCGCCGAGCTGGTGCCTTCTCCTCCTTTTCCGGACCGGTTTGCTTCAACCTGCTTAGCCTCGTTTGCACTCGGTCCTTCGTCAAAGGGACAACAGTTACCCTATTCTTGTCTTTTTCTTTGGAACAACAACTCCTCGTTTTTACCCTTTCCTGCACAGGAGAATGACAACTATCAGCGGTTAAGTCTTGCATACTAATTCCACATATTTTATCATAATTCTTTATTGTTTTCCACATTCATGATGTAAAAGATTCACAAGTCCCACTGAAAAGCCATTGAAATGATCATTAAAAACATACCTTTTTAGGACTCCACACACCCCCCTGCTTACCCTGTTTCATGCCCTCATGAAAACGTTGTAGTTGACATGTAAAGCAGTGAGAGAATAGGCTGGAGAAGGAATCTCATGCGGAGGCCTACAGCCATGGTGAGTGACTAGGTAGTCAAAGAACTGGCCTGTTTGACCCTCAGGCATCTCATATAGGGCTTGATATCCGGGTGCAGGGTGCCAGATAATTGGACTGCGGAATCTATATCCTAACCAGGATGGCCCTGCCCTCAAAATGCTTTCGCCATAGAGGTTCAAACGGTTGGCAGCTAATTGAAAATTCTCATACTTAAATGGCTCCCTGAGCTGGATGTTTGGATTAGAGATTCGGTACCGGAATTTGGCTGCATCAATAGCGAGGTCTTTGATAGAAAGAAAATATTCTAAACTTTGTCAAATGAGTGCCTCGTGCATGGGTCCTAATGTTTCGATGACACCCGGAGTTCTCATGAGGTTTCTATGTGCTTTCCACAACCGTACTGGGTCCCTAGGCTCAGCCCTTACCCACAAGTCTAGGCCATTTTCCTGCCTCTGGAAAGTGTTATAGGCTTTGAGCCATTTGATCTGATTAACCCCGAATGAGATGAATGCTTGCAATTGAATGTCCCCAACAAAAGGGCCAGGGTTCAACTCAGTCTCCTGATCTAGCACGAGGTTATGCAGATAAAATTCACATAGCAATCTCTGGACCTTCACCCCATAATGTTTACAACAATCTATAAAGTCATTGACAGTGTTAATTTGTATCGGGGCGCCTGCTTTAATAGCTTTTATTTTTAATTGTAAGTACCGTTCCAATAAAAACAGAGCATAGTTTTTGGCAGGGGCCCTACATGCTAAAACGTCATTGTATAAAGAACACAAGGCATCCATCTGTTTGATAACAGTATCTAGCCTACTGGTTACCTTTACAACTTTCTCTTGTTCCTTTCGCCACCCTTCAAAGGCCTGGCTTTCGGATTGGTTGATGTTCCTTAGTTGCTGTTGTAGTTCTTCATACTTCTTGCGAGGGACCGTTTGCTCTCTAAGCCTCTCCATTTCTTGCTGAGCCTATTTCAATCCCTTGTGCAAGGTCCTCGTCTTTGGATCTCTTTTCCATGCATCAGTGGAGGCCGGGAGTTTTACCTGAACTTTCTTATTGCGTTGTTTCGAGTTCAGAACCCTTATCACCCCTGAGGGTGGTGCCTCCGTTTGAATTTTCTTGTTGTCCATTTCTTTTTTAACACGAATACCAGCTTGCTGCTGTTCCTTTTCAAATGGAACAACAGTTTGTCCCTCAGCATCATTTGGAACAGCAGCTGGACCTTCAGCCTCATTTGGAACAGCAGCTGGATCTTCAGCAGGGTTTTGATCAGCAGGGCGATTTTTGGTCCTCCGCCTTTTTATCCTGTGGATTTTTACTGCAGTGGTCATCTTTTTCTTCCCGGCGGTCTTCCTTACCCTCTGCCTCGCTTTCAGGATCCTGATCTGCTGGTGGAGCTGGGATATTATGCTCAATAACCTCCACTGTTCCTTTCGTAATTCTCTAATTTCTAATGTTTTATTAGAAGGAACAACAGGCTTTCTGCTGCGTTGTGGGCCGTGACTAGTCCCTGGATCTTTCTCCTGGGGTGCTTCTTCACTGTTTTGTGCTGGTTGTTCTGGGGTAGGAACCCTAACTGGTTCCGTGACTTCTTTTTCTATCCCTACTTCCTCCGGAATTTCCTCTGGTGCCTTGGGAACAGATTGTTCCCGTTCAGTGTCTCCTATCTCCTTTTCATCATGAACAGGCAGATTTCCTTCTTCTGCCTCTTCTGCATGTGGTTTTTCGGATGTATCTTCTTCCTGGGGTTTGTCGCGGAGGTATGATGGAGTGGAAGGTTGGCCATACTCACCCATATTGGCCAAGATTGCGGCCAATTCATCTTCTCCCACTGGGTCCTGTGGTGGGCTACCTACCTGCTGTCCCATTTCCTCCTCCTGCCTGGATTGTCCAGCTTCTGCCTTAGAATGCTCAGCTTCCGTTTCAGGATGCTCATCTTCTGTTTCAGGAGGCTCAGCTTCTGTCTCGGGAAGCTTAGCTTCTGTTTCCGAATGCTCAGCTACTTCTTCATTTTCCTCTTCGGATTGCTCAGCCTCCTTGGCCTCTCCTTCCTTTTCTCCTTCAACTTGTTCTTCTTCTACTTCTGGCCGTGAGGGTTGCTCGTCCTCAATTACCACTGGCTGGCTGGTGCTCTCCTGGAGTTTTTCCAGCCTTCCTCTTATTCGGGCTAACCGGACTGATTTTCTACGTTTCTCTGGTTGTTCCGGTGTATCAGTGTCATGCTTACGCTTTGCTGATTCCTGGCGTGTTTCTGGTCGTTCAGATGTGCTCGCAACATGTTTTTGTTTTCCTAATTCTCTGCGTTTTTCCGGACGTTCTGGTGTGCTTGTAGTATGTTTATGTTTTGGGGAAGGTGCTGTCGCTCTCCCCTCAATTATTGTAATTAGTTCTTCCCAGCTGCTTTGCTGCTGGGTGAGGCTATGACTAACTATTAGTCGGATTAATCCATGGTGGCTGACAATTGACTCTACATGCTGTGCCTTTTTTAGGCTTCGTGCGACGTCATGAAGTAATGAATTCAAAAGTGCAGGAAGATTTACAGAGCATTTCTGCTTTAGAACAGCTAAGAGTTTAAGATGTTGTGGCCTTACCACGTCTTTTCTCCCCTCGCAGGTGATGTAGCTTTGCACTGTTCTTGCTAATTCTGCCCAAGGTTCTCCTAGCGTTGCCGGTAGAACTCCCTTCCCTTTAATTGTCAAGCTCTAGCCTTCGTCCTGGAAAATTTCCATGATCTTCTATAGTCTTTCCTTCTTTAGTGTCCATACAGGTCCGGTGGCTGGTAGTCCCATGACTTCTGTGATTATATTGTCGGTGACCGCTATCCGTTTCCCCCTCACTGTGGAGTGATCCTCCTGTAGGTTCTGCAGAAATTCCATCGACACTGTTTCATTGGACTCCTGCAGGCGACTGAGATAAGTCAGCCATCCTGCTCTTTCCAGGATCTCCCGAGCAGCAGCAGATACTGTCAACTCCTGTGGTTCGCTTCAAATTGCCCTGCCTCCCATGGTTTCACTGTGGATTCTCAATGGAACAGCAACTGCTTGTGCTGTTTGAAACACAGAGAGGGTAATAATCGTCGGATTTAGAAAAAAACAAAACACAGAGTATGCAACAGAAATGGCTTATGAACAGACAACTTGTGTAAAAAAAATAGAAATATCATGCCGTTAAACCGTGCCATTTCCTGGTACACTATCTTTCCCGAATAGTGAGCTGACACATAACCCGGGGAATAATGAGGTTAACCTCCCCCCCACAATGCGATAGGCTGTCCCATCCGTCAAAGAAAGGAGCGGCACCCGATCTGTAACCAAGTCATAGAGGAACAGCGTATGAAAATATGCCTTGTTTAGAAAAACAACGGATTACCGAAATCGAGGCGTAAAGTTGGATCGCGTATTACGTAAGAGGCTGTTGTCATATGATGCGAGGCCGGGGGATAGGACGTCTGTCGTACTTGCCAAATCTCAAGTGGTCATTGTCACCTCCTTTGCAATGATTGGTGTAATAAATGTTCATGCGATATATAAGTCGGGAAATAATGTATGATTAGTGCCTAGGATATAAGAAACAAAAGAGTATTAGTATCCTACCTATTGGTGTAATCAATGTAACTTCGATACCATTAACAGAGCTCTGCTGCCGACAGGTGTCGATAACCTTGGCAGAGTTGTTTATTTCACCCCTGGAACCATGATCCTTTATGTGAATATTAAGGAATGTAATGTCAAAGTGTAGGCCATTATGCTGGCTTGGTAACCAGTTAGCCATAATGCCATTCACGAGGAGGGGGCGAAGAGTGGGAAGGCCGGCTCGTGATGAGACCTCCTGTTCCAAGGTTTTTTATTTGATATACCTTTTGGACCATATCCCTGGTGTGGTGGCCATAGTGGGAATGCCACTTCACTTCCATCCTCATGATCATGGTAGGCTGGCTCTTGATGAGACCCCCTATCCTGCATTTGACAATTTATAATTCATTTGTTTTTTTTTTACTTTTTTTTTTCATAAAGCACTTTTCCTTATATATACACAAAGGGTGGTTCAACACTCCTTAAGAGTAGGAATGGTGGAAGAAGTCTTATCATCTCAATAGGAGGATATAAATCCTTTGCTCTTATTCCTAAACAAAAATCAAAGGGGATTAAAAAGAATGGCATGATAAAGATAACCAATCAGGGCAAAATTAGTAAGACAATGACAACAAAAGATAAGTATGTCCTTCCTTCTGTCCTCTTACCAATACAGAGCCTTATAAAGATAGCGATTTATAATTTCCTGATTTCAGTATGTTGTGATTTTGTATTCGTTGCATAAGTGCATAGCTGTCTGTAAAAGACTTTGAAAGAACAGGAGCAAGAAGCATCCTCAAATTTGGATCAGCAAAAGGGATAAGCTTGTTTCACAAGGAGAGAAAAAGTATGCTAGAAGTGTTCCTTTTTGAGAAAAGAACAACAAAGGAGCATAGGTCTCAAAAGTGCAAATGTCGTTCCTTTTAAAAAAGGAATAGCAGAACACACCAATGTCGTTCCTTTTGAAAAAGGAACATCAGAACACACCAATGCCATTCCTTTTGAAAAAGGAACAACAGAAAATACCAATGTCATTCCTTTTGAAAAAGGAACAACAGAAAATAAAAAAATGCTATCTCTCTTGAAAAACAATACAACAACACACTCAAAAGCAAAAATCAAGAGTGTTGTTCCTTTTGAAAAGGAACAACAGAAAAATCAAGAGTAGAAAAATCAAAAGTGCTATTCATTTTGAAAAGGAACAACAGAAAAATCAAAAGTGTTGTTCCTTTTGAAAAGGAACAACAGAAAAATCAAAAGTGCTGTTCCTTTTGAAAAGGAACAGCAGAAAAATCAAAAGTGTTGTTCCTTTTGAAAAGGAACAGCAAAAACATGCAAATGCCATTCGTTTCAGGAACGACAAAGATCAAAATCTTTGTGCAAAAGAACACATTTGGTTCAAACATATGTACACGAAGGAGTTTGAAGAAAAGAAATTATGTACAAATTATAAAAAGAAATGAATTCCTTAATGAATTACAGGTGAGGAAGACTTCTCTTCCTCTCCTAAAATCTCCATATCAGTGTCTTTGCGTAGCTGTTGGTAGAAGGATTCCCGAGTGAGAGGTTTACGATAGAGACGAACTCGGTGGCCATTCACTTTGAAGGCATATCCAGAACCGTCAATGGTGATTAAAGTGATGGTCCCATTGTCATGTACCTTCTGGATTTCATATGGTCCCAACCAACGAGTCTGGAGTTTCCCAGGGAAGTCCTGAAACCGAGAGTCATATAACAGAGCCCAGTCTCCCTCGTGGAAGACTTTGTTTTTGATGAGAGCGTCATGCCATTTAGCTCACTGCTGTTGAATCAATGCTGTATTTTGTAGTGCAGAGAGCCTAATTTCGTCCAATTCATTGATCTGTTGTAATCGATTAATCTGTGCCTCGGTTAGATCTAAGCCAACTTCCTGTGTTGTTCGTAATGTTTGGATTTCAAATTCTATAGGAAAAATGGGTTGTTTTCCAAACACTAATTGATAAGGTGAGTAACCAGTGGTGCTTCTCCATGTTGTTCTATAGGCCCAGAGTGCTTCAAGTAGTCGGGCAGCCCAATCATGCCTATGTGACGCAATGGTCTTCGTTAGGATTGATTCTATTACCTTATTGCTGCTTTCTACTTGTCCATTCGCCTGTGGGTGATATGGGGTAGTGATTTTGTGCTGGACATGATAATTATTAAGTGTTGCAGCTAATCTATTACCAGCAAATTGTGGTCCTCCGTCTGTAATTATTTCCCTTGGAAGGTCATAACGTACAAATAGATGGAACGGGAACTATATGACAGAGTCCTTTGTGGCTCATGGCAATGCTTCTGCTTCAACCCATTTGGTGACATATTCTGTTGCCACCAAGATATATGTTCTCTGATTTGATGAGGGGTTGATGGGTCCAACGAAATCAAGAGCCCGTCGCTCGAATGGTTCGATGACTAACTTTGGTTTGAGAGGCATCTCGTCAGCTTGACCAGGACGTCCTGCTCGCTGGCAGCTATCACAGGCTTGGACAAATTTCTTTGCATCTCTGAAAATCGTGGGCCAATAATATCCTGTCTGTAATACTTTATGTCCAGTTCTACGCTCAGCGAAGTGTCCCCCACATGGTCTGTCATGATAGGCTTTTAGGATGTCAAATATTTCATCTTCTCAAACACATCTCCTGATATGCATGTCTGCCCCTGTGTGAAACAAATAGCCCCCAATCCAGGAGAATCGAGTACTCTTCTGAAAAATCTGTTTTCGTTCATTAGGGGTTAAGTGTTTTGGTAGTTTACCTACTGCAAGGTAATTGGCAACATCAGCATACCAGGGTGTTCGAACGGCAACAACAAACAGATGTTGGTCTAGAAATTGATCCTCAACTGCTGCTGCATCAATTGGCTTTGGCATTCTTGAGAGAAAATCGGCTACAGGATTCTCTTTGTCGGGCCGGTCCTTGATTGTGATATCGAATTCCTGCAATAAGATCAACCATCTAGTTATTCTGGCATTTGTGACAGGCTTATTTGCTAAATATTTTATGGCGGAATGATCCGTATACAAGATAACATGATAGCCTGTGATATAATGTCTAAATTTATTGACAGCATGTATTACAGCTAGGAATTATTTTTCAGTAACAGTGTAATTTAATTCAACAGGGGATAAATTTTTGCTGATGTAATAGATAGCGTATGGTTTTTTATCCTCTGCCTGCCCAAGGACTGCGCCAATGGCTGTATCTGAGGCATCAGCTGATATCTGAAATGGAAAATCCCAGTTTGGTCCTCGAAGGACTGGGGTTGTGGATACGAGCTTCTTTAAATCCTTGAAAGCACGTTCACATTTTTCTGTCCAAAGAAAATCAACGTTACCAGTTAGTGCATATAAAGGTGCAACAATGTGTGAATAATGTTCTATAAATCGTCTATAATATCCAGAAAACCCAAGAAAGTTGTGTACCTCTGTTTGAGTAGTAGGAGTGGGAATAAGCAAAAGTATTTGGATTTTGGTCGGGTCTACCTGAATGCTGGCTGCTGAAACATAGTGTCCTAGAATAAGTCCTTCAGTCATCATCATGTAACATTTTTCATGGCTTAAGCAAAGTCTGGTAGCTATACAACGTTGTAGGACTTTTTCTAGCGTATTTAGTGCTGGATCAAAATCATCTCCATAGGGTGTAAAGTCATCCATATATACTTCAAGTCCTTCATTTATTAAATCTGCAAAAATGCTAAGGATAGCCCTTTGGAATGTGGCGGGAGCATTACATAGGCCAAAAGGTAGAACTCGGTAGGAAAATGTTCCCCAAGGACAAGTGAAAGTAGTTTTGTCCTGGTCTTCAGGGGCAATCTGAATCTGATTGTATCCACTGAAGCCATCCAGGAAGGAAAAGAATTTTTTTCCTACCAAAGTATCTAGCACTTGGTCTATGAATGGGAGAGGAAAGTGGTCTTTTTGTGTTGCTTTATTGAGTTCCCTGTAGTCCACACAAATTCTCCATTTCCCATTCTTTTTTGGTACCACCACAAGCGGAGAGACCCATTTACTGTCAGAAATAGGATAAATAAAATTGACATCTAAAAGTTTCTGAAGTTCCGCTTTTACCACATCCTTTAGATGAGGATTAAGTCTTCTTTGCGGTTGACAGACATGTCTAGCATCTTTTTCTATATAGATGTGGTGTGTACACAAGTGTGGGTCGATTCCTTTCATATCAGGGTAATCCCATGCAAATGCCTGTTGATATTTTCTTAACAGATGGATGAGCTTAGTTTCTTGTTCAGATGTGAGGTTGGCATTGATATTTAAAGTTTTTCTCGATTCAATTTCCACAATTTTACTATTTGCGACAGAAGTAACAGGTATTGTTTGATCATGTGTGTCTTTCAGAGGATCTTCTTCTAATTCATTATCAAATGCTGCTTCTATCATGTGACATTGTGTGTAGGATCCGGATTCAGTTTGACTAATGAAGTTGTTAATGGCATCATCTTCTGTTTGATCTTTAAAATCAAGTGCCTCTTGTATAGTCAATGGAGATCTAATGTTATCAGTAAGGTATGATACAGGATACTTGTTAGTTTTAATTATTGTGAGACTTGGCTGCGCTGGAGGGTATAGAACCAAATTCTTGATATCAGGCCCTTTGGTTATGGTCATATTTCCTTGCCGGAAACCAATGTAAGCATCGGCGGTGGCAAGCCAAGGCCTACCTAGGATTAGCGGGTGTCCATCAAGTCGGATTTTTGGATTAATACTCAGGAAATCGGTTGGATATTCCCAGGAATCTACAGAGACCATGACATCGTGAAGAGTACCTTCTGGTCTAACCACAGATCGGTCGGCCAATTCTAACAAAGTAGAGGTAGGTTCTACAGATGTAATGCCGAGATTTTGACAGGTAGTGGTTGTTAAAATATTGATTGCAGCTCCTAGATCAACTAAGGCATTAGACAGGGTCTGACCGTAAATTTGAACAGTTACAATTGGATTTCCTGGGTCTTCATATTTAATGGGTGTTTCTTTCCCAGATAATAGATTAGATAAAGTACCGACTACTTGGACTCTTGGATTAGTTGTTATATTCCTCCTTGGTTTCTTTATGCACAATTCTTTAATAGTTTTTGCGTATATAGGAATATCTTGAATGGCTTGGAGGAACGGGATTTTTATATACAGATTTTGTAATTCTCCCAGAATGTCAAAGTCAGGATACTGTAAAGGTCGAGGTATGACTAATCGTTCTGGGAACAGAGGAGAGGATGTGGTTGCTTGATTATGAGTCTGCTGCTTATTTACATCCTCTTGTTGCAACTGATGTTCTCTTGATAACTGACCTTCAATATGAACTGTTTTATCTCTCTCATTTTCAATGATATGTCCAGATCATAATTGAAGATCGTTACACTCCCGTAGGTCAGGTCCTATTTCTGGTGATTCTATGATTTGAAGAGATTGGACCGGTCTGTTATTTGGATTGGGGTTGGGTTGGGCTGGGAGTTGCAGTCTCAGATTAGATTGGGGATTTTGTTTTAAAGCTGGCAGAGTAGGTTGAGGGAGCGGAATAGTTCCTACTGGCTATTGCATCGGTCTTTGCCAGTTTGTCTGCCAGGGTGAACCTTGTGAAGTAGGGGGAGTCCATTGCGGAGGGTATGGGCTATTTTGCCAATATGGTGGAGTATAAGGGAAATTCGGCCAACCAGATTGGCTTGGCTGATTCAGCCATGGGTTTGAAGAAGGAAACGATGGTGGTGACCAGTTTGAAAATGGGGGTTGGGGCTGATTTTGCCACATATTATATTGTTGAGCATTATATTGTGGAGGCTGAAAAGAAGAGGTTGGGTCTGAAAGAATACCATATTTTCTTGGCTACCACTGGCAGCGCTGGTTGATCAAATACACCGATTCTGGTTCTTCCTCTGCTTCCTTGTATACTGCTTTTAATCCAGGAAGTGAGGGGCAGCTTTCTGTAAGATGATCGCTTGTACAGATGGCACATGTTTGGACTGTATCCAGTGGACACTCCTTGTGACTATGTTTTTTTCTGCATCGGGGGCAGAAGATTGCCAAATTCTGTTCTGCCTCCATCTGCTTCTGTTTGGCCTGCATAATATCAAGTTGTGTAGTTAGTGTCCCTAGAATATCAATTTTAAAATTTTCTAATAAATTTCCAATCTCCACACGCGTTACTCCTTCAGTTGATATTTTATTGTCTCTTGCAAACCGATCATATTCTGCCGGTTTTATTCTTGTGCTTCCACTCGAAATCCTGATACATAAATCAATAATGTCAGCAAAATTCTCTTGATAAATATCCCCTTTTCCCATGATGTTTAATGTTTCAATCCACTGTTACTTCATGCCCCTTATCAATGCAGTTTTTAACACATTATCAGGTAAAGGTAGTGATGCATAAGGAGATCTTTGTAAATTGTATTGAAAACGTTCCACATATTCTTCTAATGTTTCGTTTGGTTTGGCTGTCATTTGGAATATTTCGTCTTTCAATTCTCTAGACCTACAATAATCCTGATATTTTTTAAGAAGGATTCTTTCATTTGATCCCAATTGTTGATGACCCCACCACCTAGTCCCATAAACCATCTTAAAGCAGCCCCCTTTAATGTAGAGGGGAATAATTTTAATTTCTGGGGATCGGTGGTGTAATCATATCCCCTGCACAACACATCAAATTCAAATAAAAATGCATCCGGATCTTCTGATGTGAGACCGTGAAATGTAGGGATATGTTGAAGAGGGATAGCTTTCATGGGCGCATTTGCTGCAGAATCCACTATAGGATATTGTAATGTAGAGGTTTGAGTATTTGGCTAGTTCTGAGCCATAGGGTCGAATATATGCCAATAACATTCTGGGATATCTAGGAGGGTATTCCTAGGTTGAGAGGGAATGATTTTAGCAGGGATAGTTTTAATGGCACTTCCTTTATCTGGGATAAGAGGAATACCTGATGTCTGAGGAGATTGGACTCCTTCAACAATGATTTTCACAGCGCTCCCCTTATCTGGGCTATTTAATGGCTGATCTGTTCCAAAGGGAGATTTTGGTTCCTCGGTTTCCCCTGTTTCTCCTTCTCCTTCACAAAAGTTACTGAAATTCCCTTCCTGCAATAGTTCTGGAGTAGAATTTTCAATTTCCTGAAAGTCGTGCTCTTCAGTTTGACTATGCACCTCAGCAAAGGCTACAGATGGTGATCCTGTGGCCTGAAGGGAACTAGTAGGTTGTTTAGAAATGATTTTCCTGGGACCTACTAATGGCTGAGATTCTGTTTTCTTATAGATTTCGTCTATGAAAGTTGTTCGGCCAAGGGTCACCAGCCCCTTAGCTTTTTTCGGGTTTGGATGGAAGCTTAATATTCTTTTCTGGTTTTTTCTGCTTAGTCATGCACTCAAATGAACTACTAAATCCTATTCAAACAAAGCAACAACAAATATGTTAGGAAAGCGGACAGTGGAGCAGGGCTTTTACATGCTCCGCACGTAGGTTCTTACCTTTCGTTTTTAAGATCCAACTCTTCCCTAGCAGGTTCGTACACTACTCTGAAAAAGACAAATGGCTACACTCTTTCCCCAGCAGCGGCGCCAAAATGTAGAGCTATAAAAAGGGTCTCTTTCACCTCTAATTACCTCACATTAATATGTCAATCCGGGAGCGTTTGGTTATTTCAAAGAGTGACTCAATCTAAGGCTATTTGTCAGAGTAATGCTAGTAGTACAACATTCTGCAAAAATACAAGAGTAAACGGATGCTTGTCTATGACTACGTTACTTCAAATGGCTAAAGCACACACTCTTAAAGCTAGGCAACTTTATCAGTCAAGGGTTCGATAGCAATAGCCCATCCCTTTGGAAACTGATGGAAAGGAAATTAGAGCATGGACCACGGGTCTGGGAGCGAGGCAGTAAATGCTGAGGCTCACTACAGCCACAGATCGTCTCTCACACCAAATGCGAGTAAATGAAACAACTAATAAAAATGGAACAGCAATTAAGAAATTGAACAGCAAATCTAGAATGGAACAACAATCGAATAACTAAACCTCCCGAGCAGTAATCAAGCTTTATCCTATCAACTCAAATGCACTCATTGTAATCAAAACTCCAATATTTCATTCTCCAAGTAAATCACACAACACGCGCTAATGGAACAACACTAATTACTAATTATGGAACAACATTTGGAAATCATATGCACACAACACCCTTGAAAAGTAATCTGATTTATCAACAGGAATTACAACTGTGTTTCAAAATGGAACAGCATTAATCCTGAATCATAAAGAACACATCTTTCAGATAATTTCCTCAACACAAATACACAGCATAAAAGCTCCGTAACAAAATAATAACAATGTTCAATTAAGTCTAATAATATTCAATCAACTCTGAAAGTATTGGTGATATAATGCAGAGTCAATATAAAGAACCTTAATGAACGAATCTTAACAGAGCATATGATGTAACTTATAAAGCATATCAGATTACCAACTAATGACGATAAGCAAACCATGCAGAAATCAAATCGTAGTGATACAGAAGCAAGTGTCCTCCGGGGCTGGGCCCTTAGCCTCAAGGGTACACCGCTTTAAGTTAATCCAGACGCAGAGATAAGATAATCACCAAGTTTATATTAATGCATGAAACAGAAAGTACAATGAGCCAAGTTCAATGAGACTCGATGATCAAAGTTCAATCTTTAACAGAAAGTTACATAAAAGCATGATCCCCAAAGCTAACAGTGCCATCCCTTTATATAAGGGTGGCGGCGGAGATGTCTAGGCAATAAGATACATAAAGCAGCGATCCAATCCTGAGGGATTCGCCAAACTGTTAATCCTTAATCACTTCTTTTCTCCTCCGCCGAGCTGGTGCCTTCTCCTCCTTTTCCGGACCGGTTTGCTTCAACCTGCTTAGCCTCATTTGCACTTGGTCCTTCGTCAAAGGGACAACAGTTACCCTGTTCTTGTCTTTTTCTTTGGAACAGCAGCTCCTCATTTTTACCCTTTCCTGCACAGGAGAATGACAACTATCAGCGGTTAAGTCTTGCATACTAATTCCACATATATTTTATCATAATTCTTTATTGTTTTCCACATTCATGATGTAAAAGATTCACAAGTCCCACTGAAAAGCCATTGAAATGATCATTAAAAACATACCTTTTTAGGACTCCACAGCGAACATCCTACTGAAGCAGACTTTGGAACGGATGGGAAGACCCATGCTGCAATGGCCTCTGATTTAGCTAAGGATGGCGAATCAGCAGAAGATCATCCCCATGGGACGACTGCAGGGGGTGACTGTCGATATTGAAGGTGCGAGCGCACTGGCTAACTTTGAAGTAATAGAAATTTTGGATGACAACAACCCCTATCCTGTGCTCTTGGGAATTGATTGGGCTAATGATATGAATGGGGTAATCAATATAAAGAAGTGAAAGATGATATTTGAGAAGAAATTGCTACGTGTAATAGTATCCCTAGATCCCACTGAAGGATCGCACTATACTAAACCAGTCCGCAATTATAAGAGTGATGACGATTTGGACTATATCTATAAGATAATAGCTCGAGACCAAGATTGGGTGAACCCCACCGCAGATTGATGAATTACATGGGATCGCGAGAGCTCTTGCACTTTGGACTCCGATGAAGAGTTAGAATGTTGGCAGAATTGGTTACATGAAGTGACTACACTTAACTACAACATGATGACTTGTTTGTTGCATTGTGTGTCCTCAGGGGCAAGAAATTTGCCTACTTATGATGGCCTAAATGATGTAGATATCTTTTTGGATGCATTTGAAAGGGAGGTACCAGAAAAGCAGCGCTTCCAGGCATTGGAATGGGCATTATGTGCTATGCCCACAAGATGGTGGGGTACACACAAGGGAAGCTTTGATGATTGGTGCGAATGTAGGAGGATGATGAGAACACGATTTGGGAAGCCTAAGATGTGAATGACAGACAAGTATGATGGGCACGATGATCCACGCGGATATGGCCAAATGGGCCTAGGCTTATGGAGAGAAGCCCCAACCTAAATGGGTTCACTTGTTCTATCACACCTTGGACGTCGTCCCCATGAACTGGTACGTAGAAATAGAGCTTCACCATGGTACAGGTGAATGGTATATTCTGTGTGAAGGATTCATAATGACATTTAGTTTTGAAGATGGGTTTGACTGTATTGATGAGGCTCTACAAGAGGTGAAAGAAACAATCTTTAGGATACTGTGGGATCCTTTGGACCTGATTCAGCCTGAGTGGGTGACTCAGCTATGTCACGCGATGGAATGCTATAATGTAATCATTGAAGAAGAGGATGAGGATCCGCGAAAGATTAATATTCCTAAAATAGAAGGTCATCGCGAGGTTGAAGGACCATAGATTGAGAACCCTGATATAACTGTGTCATTGAAGATGAAAAAAGTAAACATTGGTATTGAGAGAGAACCCAAATTCACGAAGATTGGAGACTACCGGGACGATGCGATGGTGGATAACGTCACTAAATTGCTCTGCGAATACCAGGATTTATTCCCTACCAAGTTTACGGATCTGAAGGGGATAATCGGGGACCTAGGTGAAGGGGATAATCGGGGATCTCAATCTGAAGTATAAGGAGAAGGTCCACTTAGAGCTAGATAAGATGCTCATGGCAGGCATCATTGAACCTGTGGAAGAATCTGACTGGGTAAGCCCAATGGTGGTATAGGAGAAGAAGTAGAAGGATGAAATAAGGATATGCGTGGATCTCAGAAAGCTGAATGATGCTTGCATACATGATCATTTCCTGACTCCATTCACTGATGAAGTGTTGGACAATGTAGGTGGCCAGGAAGCATATTCCTTTACTAATGGGTTCTTGGGGTACCACCAGATCAAAATCGCACCGGAGGATAAGAGCAAGACAAACTTCATGACTGAGTGGGGTTGTTTTTAGTACATTGTAATGCCATTTGGATTGAAGAATGCACCTACGATATTCTCGCGTGTAGTCGTTGTTGCGTTCAAGGAATTTATTCATAATTTCTTGGAGGTATGCTTTGATGACTGGACTATGTTTGGGCTAGTAAAACACCATGTAGCAAGCTTGCGCCTGATGTTGGATACCTCTCAAAGATACCAAATCATGCTCAATATAAAGAAGTGTCTGTTCTGTGTTCCTTTTGGGACCCTATTGGGTCATGTGGTTTGCCGACAGGGACTAATGGTAGATCCCGCGAAGATCATGGTGATACTAAACTTGGAAGCCCTGAGGAGTGTGAAGCAGTTGCACGCTACCTTAGGACACACGAGATATTACAGAAAGTTTATCAAAGGCTATGCCCAGATCACCACACCTATGGAGAAATTGTTGAAAAAGGATGTCACATTCTACTGGAATGAGGATTGTAAGAAGAGCTTGGATGTATTGAAGGAAAAGATGGTCACCGCGCCGATTCTAGTCTTCTCATATTGTTGGAAGGAGTTTCATGTACATGTCGAAAAATCATGGATAGCGTTGGGGGTAGTGCTGACACAGGCTGGCAGAGGAGACTTGGACCATCCTATTGCGTTCGCAAGATGAAAACTATCCAAAGCGGAGAAAAACTATTCCACCACCAAGCGCGAAGGGTTAGCCATGGTTTATGCACTCCAAACGTTTAGGCACTACTTGCTGGGAGGCCATTTTAAGATGTGTACAGATCACTATGTGCTGAAGTACCTAGTCAATAAGCCTATGTTGGGGAGGAGAATTTGCAGGTGGCTCTTATTGTTCCAGAAGTATGATTTTGAAGTTATTGTGAAGCCTGGATGACTGAACGTAGGACTAGACCATTTGTCGCACATCGAAATAGGGGAAGAACCCACTAATTTGGAGGAAGGATTGCCTGATGCATAGTTATTCGTAGTGTGCATTGCATATGGTCATTTTGAGGATATAATACACTTCTTAACGACAGGAACTGACCCGGAAGGATACACTGTCCAACAGAAGAAGGAATTAGTGGTGCATGTGGCATATTTTTCTGTCATCGCTGGGCATCTATACAAAATGGGCTCTGATGAGATATTATGATGGTATGTACCTAAGTTTGAAAGAAGTAGCATCCTCATGGACACTCATGGGGGTGCCATAGGAGGAAATTTTGCAGGAAGAGCAACTGCGCAGACGATTCTACACGTAGGGTTGTGGTGGCGAACCCTCCATCGGGACTCAAAAGCATATTGCAAGGCGTGTGATGTGTGTCAAAGGAATGGTAGGCCATCGTGTAGGGATGAGATGCCTTTGAATTCATAGATGACGTTGCAACCTTTTGAGAAATGGGCGATAGATTTTGTGGGACCCATTCCGCCCCAAGGAAAAATGGGAGCAAGGTACATTATCACCGCGATGGAGTATTTGACTCATTGCGCAGAGGCACAACCTGTGAAGGACTGCATAGGCACGACTGCTACAAAGTTCATCTTTGAGTACATATTGACACGATTTGGATGTCCAAATATCTTGATGAGTGATCATGGTATGCACTTTCTAAATGAGACGATCAACGCATTGATGGAGGAATTGTAGGTATATCACTAGAAAGCATGCCTTATCACCCGCAGGCTAATGGGACGGTGGAAGCATTCAATAAAGTGCTGGAGAACATGCTAAGTAAGATTTTCAATGCTCAACAAAGTGATTGGGACCTACACATACTTGAAGTACTCTGGGCTTAACGAACAACATGCAAGAAGTTAACTGGACAAACCCCCTTTAGGCTTGTCTATGGGGTTGAAGCAGTAATGCTTATGGAGTATATTGTGCCTAGTCTACGCATAGTGGTGCTCATGGGTATGACAGATCACAGAGCCCTAGAGGAAAGGCTCGCATAGTTGGATGAGCTTGAGGAAGAGATATTTTTAGCTAGATTTCACCAACATGTCCAAAAACAGCGTGAAAAGGCATGGCATGATCGACACATTAAGTTGCGCACCTTTAAGGTAAATGACCTGGTTTTGTTATATGACAGTAAGTTTGATAAATTTCTAGGGAAACTCAGAATGCACTGGTTAGGGCCCTATTTCATTAAAGAAATTACCGACGGAGGAGTGGTATAGCTGGTCAAATTAAATGGAGAACCCTTCCTAGGAAAGGTGAATGGCAGTCACTTGAAGCCATATACCAGCAGTCTGTTCATGTGACTAGATGAAGGTAACATAGTCTTAGCACTCCAGGTAGCTAAAAGGAGGTGTGGGACTATAAAATACACTGCCTAGGTTGGGGATCTTCATGATTGGAGGATGGTGGGATGCAAGGAAGTGTCACAGGGTTCGCGACAGCGTGAAGGGAGTTGCGCTACCCAGGGAAAAATCACGCGGGTCAGCTAGAAAGTGACCGTTAAAGTCATTGTTCATGATTTGATGGTAGAAGTCTGGCTAAATGAAGCAGGCGACAAGCATTTAAGACGAAATTTATGGCTCAGATCCTTGAAAATTTGTTGCCAATCCGACATTAATGAACTGAATTTGGGTGGAACAATCAGATTTGAATTCAAAATGCCCCATAAATTACAAGTGGATGTCCAATGAAAAACACTTGGCATTTTTAGAATTGAGTTGTTGAGCTATCAGGCGCACATGAATCATGAGCACATTGAACTTCTGATAGCTACTAAAGTATTTGAGACATTTCCGAAGGAAACATAAGAGTTCTTACATAAAATCATGTTGGCACCCCCAGAAGTTAGAGATACCAAAGAATTAGTGTCAGAAGTTGAGATGGAGGGAGAAGTAGCTGCTCCAGAAGTCATCGAGGTGCTCGCTAAAGTCCCTAAATCACCAAGAATGCTGAGATCGAAGCCGAACCTCACCAAGGAGACTGCGAAGGATAAAAAGGGCAAGCAAGTTTCCCTACCGATGAACACATCGCCAAGGAGAAACCCACCAAAACCCACCGCACAGGAGAAAGGCAAGGCCATAAATTTGGAGATGGAGGAGGAAGACATTGAAGACATCTCGATGGACAATGAGGATGTGGAAGTTGAAGTGGAGGAGGTTGAAGCCCAGGGTGCGAACCCTATTACTCGGCTGTCAGAGTATGTCCCTCCGTGCAAGCCTAAGGCCAAGGTACCAAAGGACATCGATGAGATCAAGAATCCCCTGCAAACCCCTCTGCTGCCGGACGAAATTATTTTTGACGGATGACACTTGGCACGAGTGCCGCTGTTGAAACTTGAAGACTGGGACTTAGCCGATCACGAGAAGTTCCCACACCTGGCGACCAAGCAGCTGGTGCACCACATCATTGATACCAATAACTAAATGATCACATTGGAGCCACGAAGGTAGCTCAAGGGAGTAGAAAAGGCAGGGTTGCTCAACTTGAGCTGGGTGCTGCACTATAACCGCACCCCAGTGACAGTTTCAGTCATCAAGCAGATACTGTGCTTAGTGCATGATGGGTGTCTGTGGTTGGAGGAGCCGATGCCCATCATGAATAGGTTGATTCACTGAATAACGTGACTGCCATATACACGAGAGAATTTGGCCATGATCTTTGGCGAAAAGGGTGGTGAGCAGGCTCTCACAGAATCAATGAAAGAAAAATTTAAACTGCTGAAGAAGTCACGCGGATACGCTATATCCAGCATTTGCGACCCTACTGTGAAGGTAGCCACATAGATCCTCATAGGGAAAGTGATGAGAAAGTGTCGTACCAATGAGGTGTCAGCGCTTGTGATCGCGCTAACAACATAGTGAACTGAAGGAGTCTAGTTCAACTGGTCAAATTACCTTCACGGAGAGTTCCTGGAAAACTACCATGAAGCATAAGAGCTTAGCAAGACATTCCACTATGCATGGCTTTTGCTGTTGATTGTGCTGGTAGCGTGGGAGCTGCCAGAGGACAGCCAGTTCCCTTCGGTCGCGCTAGACCTCCCTGAAGCAGCAAAGTACGCTTTGCTATGGGTGACCAAGGACACATAGCAAGTTTGGGACAACAAGATCTTTTGGATCTTAATGGAGATGAACATCTAGATGGCCATGAATTGCAAAATGTGATTGTCGCATATGGTGTACGCCAACTTGCAGGGCTACACCGAATTCAAAGCTTACTTCCATCGAGCATCCATCAGGGTGAGGAAGGACCCTTCATAGAAATGGTACAACTTGCCTTATCTGGCAATGAATGATGCCATCGATGCGGTGCTAGATCAATGGCTGGCAGAGTGGTGCACTACCATAGACTTGGCGGTGGGCAGGAGCAAGTCCACCACGTAGAAGAAAAAGGAGGAGGCCAAGCTTAAGATGGCATAGCTGGCCGAAAAGAGGAAAACAAAGGCTATTAATAAGGTCCAGGAGGAGCGTGAGGTCGCGCAGCAGACAAAGAAGAAGACAAGTGGGACAGAGTAGGGCTTTGAAAAATGCACGAGGTCGTCTTCACCTGAGATAGAGGAGGAGACAAAACAACACGATGTACACGATGTAGACCCTCAGGAGATGTCTGCCGGCATCAACTACCCAAGGGAGCTGGAGAAGGGAGGGCCTAGGAAGAAGTCAAAGGTGACCAAGGCCTCACTAGACCCCATCACATTAACAGAGGGTGACTTGCACGATATCAGTGACACAGTGAGGGATGTCACCGCGGAGGCCCTGGAACAATTTGAACAGCAGTAGTAGATCATCCTAGGGGCTATCCAGGCAGGGTTGCAGGAGCTGCAGACCCACGCATCATAGGCTAGCACCGTGTCTACCAGCCTGGCTATCGGCACTTTAGAGGCTGCCGATATGCTGCGCGTGAAGGCTTCCAGTGCGATAGTGTTGCCTGATGGAGCACTGACCACAGAGACTGAGGCTAACAGGCCCACTATCAGTGCCCTAAAGAGAGTAGGGTTGAATCTGGTAGCGCTCCGAGTGAAGTGCTCCACCTCTTGCAGGATGGAATGATTCCAGAGCTGAGGGCCCATGAGCACTGCGCCCTCTAGGTGATCAATGAACAATGGATCAACAATGAGAAGATGGTCATGCAGAGAAATGATACCATCGCCGTTGAGACCAAGGTGACCAATCAGAGAAAGAGGATTATGCAGGTCATTGAGGAGGCATGCCAAATGGTCCTAGAGTTCGCCATTCTAGAGGAGGAGCTAGTTGAGGTACGCATCCGTGAGCTGGCCACAGGTGCGCGACACTCGAATTGAGATGGCATAGGTTCAGTTGGAGTTAAACCTACAAATCACAGAGTTACAGTTAAGGGCCCAGCCTTCAAATCTTCCAGAAGTGAAGGAACAACGGGCGACCATTGTCATAGAAGCAATAGCGGCAGTGGATAGTGCACTAGCAGACTGCACGCAGTTGTTTGAGCAGTCATTTGAGGTCCTGACAAGCTTGTAGGAGGACCCCAATGTACAAAGTCTAGAGACAGAAGCGCGCGAGCTACAACAACACTATGCTGAGGTTAAGGGCACAACGCAAACCGTTGCACTGACACAAAGACTAGCCAAGCTGTAGGAGGCTAAGCAGATGAAGGAACAGGGGGATGCAGCACTGCACAAAGAAGTAGTGTTGAAGGCAAGACTAAAGCCCTAGCTGAATGAGGCCTACATAGTGATAGGATCTATTGAACGCAAGCTTGTGATGCTGCAAGTGACAGAACAAAGATTTCAGGCCGACAACATAGGAGTAGTGACCGAGCAAATAATGGAAGACGCAAAGTAGGCTGCAGCTTAGTGCACGGTCGAGGTTGCGGTCATATGGGTCGAGCTGGAAGGGATTCATGCAAAGATATCCGTGTTATAGGACAAATTGACCTCCTAATAAACTCAGAGGAGAAAGACAAGATGACTGGATCCATGACCACAATTGCAGGCCCAGAATCCACACTAACGCTCCCTATACACTGACAACCTGCTTTATAAAGCTTGTTACCAAGCATAAAGGAGCGTTAGTCAACCTGCTAACTCTGCTTGTTAGACCAGGGGGAGCGTTAGTGAACTTAGGTGATGTTCAATAGGATATGCCAACGAATCTTCTCATAAATATCTAGATATTAAATCCCTAAATTTGTGCTAGAAAAGCAAGGAAACTCCAAAAATCAAGATATTTGGAGAAATTATATTCCGAGAATGAAGGCAAATGGGAAAAAGCTTGTAAACAAGGCAGGTTCATGGTTTTTTCCCAAATGAACTATAGGTGGAGCTTGGCAGCCCTAATTCAATTGTTATATAAGAAACAAGAGGGCCATTGCAAAAGGGGCAGAGCATTTAGAAGGATAGCCCATAGTGCTATTGTGAGACTATCATATTCTTGAAGGAGATAGCTGAAAGAAGGAGAGAGAGAGAGGAAGAAGGGATAAGGAAGGCTGATGCAACAGGGTTTTGTAATCACTCTTTCATTCTAAATATAGGACTTTGGTTGTGTTCCCTACTCCAAAGTGTCGGTGATATTGTGCATTCATTTGTTCATTCTGATGGTTGTTGTGTTGAGTAGATAAGTTATACATTTATACATGTTTGTTATGGATTCTTGCATTAATTATCAGAAGTGTATGTTGTGATTGGTTTGCTTTGTTCTTTTTTGCAAGAATCATCTTGGAGCCAGTTAGGAGGAGTTCTTCTTACCACACAGAGATCCCCAAGTGAATCTGGAAAGAACCAAAGGTGATCCTCTTTCCATACTCTATCAATATATGCATGATAGATGAACATGTGTGTAACAGGTAGCTTTTGCAGATAACCTTACGGTCCGTTGAAGGTCCCGGGAATACTTTCGAGGGTAGTTTTCATCCCATGCATTTTACCCCATAGCAGAATTGGTGACTCCGCAACGGACTATACATCTAGTTCCTGGTTGCCTGGACTCCTCTCACATCTTCTCTTTCTTCTATGAGCTTCCCGCTTCTTCATATCCTTTTCTGATCCACCATCTACCTTGTTGCATCTTGCAAAGTTTCTTTCTCCTCAGAAACCAATCCCAAAAACCGACTTTTTGAGCTATTTCCCTCACTAACGCAGGTTGCTGGTCTACATAGAGCTTTATAAAGCTCTTTGACTGTGCATAGGGAGCGTTAGTGACCAAACTAAAGCTCTGTTTACACACAGACAGAGCGTTAGTGACCCATTTCCATGTTTTTCAAGAGATTTTGTGGACCAAAAGGGGGGGAAACTTGTCTCAAGGGCTAAAGTATGATTTGCAATAGTATCATGCTAACAAATTTGGTGTCTTAAAATTTATTCTTTAAGAAAATGTTTTAGTTTTTCTCTCATAAAAGTCATTTTTGTTGAAAGAAAAGCTGATAAACTGTATGTCTCCTTCTATCGAAATAGTTGTAGGCTGCTTTGCTTTGGTTCAATAGTTGTTAGGGAATATTGAGAAAAGAAATTTTCGATTATGCAAAGTATTGAATGAATTTAGATGCACTGATGAATACATGAATATGTGAAATGATACATGTGTAGAATAAGACTTGTTCGCATAAGAAATTGATTTTTTTTTTCAAAACATTGTTCTGCATGGTTTATTGAGTCGATAGTGTCATCATATTCATACGTCAACACCCCCACCGAAGACAAATATGCAAGTACACTAAAATTTACACTAAAATCAACCAGTTAAATCTTTTTGAGCAAACCAACATTAGATAGATTAGGACCTTGGGATAAGAGTGTGAGTCAACTGCCCAAGGTTGCAAATCAAACTAGTGTTGTTAACGAGTGAAAAATCCTTCTGCACTCATATTACCAGGACCACTCCACGAACAACGGAGCGAAATATGAGACAACATCGGACTGTAATCGAAGGTAGCCCACCTTCTTTTACTACTCCTTTGGGCATTCTGTGTATTGGGGGTCCCTTCGGGGATTTAGAAACTGAGTCAGGGACTCAAGTATCCTACCCACACAACGTGCTATCTATGACTATGTCCCCCTTGGTAATGTCTGTTATTTGAGGTATCTCTAGTGGCCAAAACTTTTAGGTACTTACCTAAGGTGATTGGGACGAGCTGTCCTGGTACCTCAAATGGACGGATCTACCTTGTCTTCAGTTTTTGAGAGGGTGCTTGTCTTCACGAGAGTACTTGGCCCCTCAATTTGAGGTTTGGGTGAAGCTCAAAAGTAACTGTAATCGTACATTTGGCCATCCTTCTCTGTTACTCATTGAGAGAATGGGTTTCATCTCCAGTAATCAGTGTTTATCAGATGAAGTAATTTCCCTTTGTTTGCTGGTTGAAATATTTAGTGTATTTTTTCTTTTTAGGTACCTGAGTGCTATCGTTTTTGAGACTTAAAGAATATCACATTAAAAATTATCTGATAAAACTTAACAGTCATTGTGGCTACATCCGGCCCTCGTCGTCATTCCAGACGATTGTTAGGACTTCCTCCACTCATTGCGGAGGATCTACTGAGTTCCACTGACTCATATTCCTCATCTTCGAGGAATCAGTCTCCTAAATCGCACACAGGGTCTATGTGGACAACCAACGATTCTGATTTGCCAAAGGATTTCTTTATGGAAGGATTTCTTCCTCATTTTAACACTCTGCTTACAGATCCATCGGACCCTATAGTTACTCCCGCAGTACCAGTACTTCCTTCTTCCATTGGAGGAACTCTCCCATCTATTCAGTCAACACCTCAAGGGTTGTGGAATTATAGAGACACTGTGAGTCTTCTACCACCTCCCCAGTCAACGGTCATCACAACACCGGTACTATGGAATCCTGCAATCTCGTTCGTCCTAGAAACTGCAACTCACATAACACCCTCTATAAGTGGAACCCAGCAGATGCCAGGTTCCACTCCTATGGTGCCACAAAGCATACCTTCGACTAGTGCCACATATAGTGCTCCATACAACACTCAATGTGGCACTATGGGCGCGGTCCCAGTTTACCAAAACCAAGGACGACCACCAATGTATAGTTACAACCCCCAGATTCAAACATCTGGGGCGATTCCCAATATGAACATGATGGCAGGGAATGTCACAGTTCCCCCACCGTTCTTAGGCATGCATGGACAATTGTTGATTGACATGAGTGTTCCCTCTCTCAATCAAAGCCATACGGTTAGTTCTATGTTGGTTGGGAATCCACAAGGGATTCCCACCCAAACCATGGGGGCACCCTACTCACAAGCTCAGACAAGTCGAGGGGGCACTGCTTATACTGGGGGAAACTTCATACCCCAATATCAAAATCCTCATGGCAATCTCATCTACAACACGGTACCGCAAGGCAACTGTTACACCACGCAACCCATGTACACCATGGGGAACCAAATGATGAGAGGAGCACAGAGCTCCTCAGGTCATCCATCATCACCATGTTCCGAGTCGGGGGCACCCAACAATTTGCCTTTTTTGGCAACATTGGATATCCTTGACTTATACAAGTTGAAAAATGACCCCATCTACCAAAACTTACAATGGCTGCTAATCCCGCATAAAATACCAACGGACATTCTTAAGTTCGATGGAAAACAAGGGGAGGATCTAGGCACGCACATCACCACCTGCCATCTGTGGTGTGTTTCTAACTCTATGGTGGATGATAGTGTCTGGTTATGTCTTTTTCCCCGCACCCTCACTAGCAATGCTGCAAAGTGGTATATTGAGTTACCATGCACATCAGTGAATACCTTTGATGCTTTAGTGATGGAGTTCCTAAAGCACTTTCAGTTACCTATCTGTTATGAGAAAGGGACATAGCTCCTTACTTCGTTTCGTGAGGATACCACCACCCACATCTCCGATCATATCCATGAATGGAGATGTAGGTGGAGGTTAGTCAAAGCTTCCATCCCTAACTTTCTCTTAATAGAATGGTTTTGTAAGTCATTTCTCCCACAAATCGCTAGAGATGTCGCTCTAGGTGGTGCGGTCACAGAGGATCAATCCATACGTCATGCCCAACACTTAGATTTGATTTATTCACAGTCTGGCACACTCTATGACATTATCCCCTATGCTCCCAGCAACCCCAATCCTCCCACCACTCAGCACCCTGGAGCGCATGCCGATGGGATCGTCGGTGTAACCTCTGGGGTCACTGTAAAAAAACTTAGTGGACCCCTCTACCAAAGTGTCTGCTCTTCCTGCCACTGCAATTAACTTTGTGCAGTCTACATAGAAATCCAGTAACAAGAACAAGAAGAATAAGAACATGACCGCTCCTTCTGAGGAGCAGTCATCTAAGCAACCCAACCCAAAATAGAAGGCCACTGTGCCTACTGATACGGAAAAGGATAAAGGCACCAACTATTCGTACAAAATCTGTCTTGAAGATCACGTAACTTGGCGTTGTCCATGTCTTCAAGAATGCATGGATTACCTTACCAAGAAAGATTCTCGTAAGGCACCTACTGTCCTTAGAAATCCTTTTCCTAATCAACAGCAGCAACATCTCATTGCCAACCAATCGCCACCCACATCAGGGGGCAGCGACGGTTCGCAACACCCTTTAGCTGGTGAAGGAAGTTCTATTGTTTACACATTTGAAACGGCAGAACTAGCAACCAGAGCCAAATCTTATGAAGCTCCTATCGCTCTGGCAGTAGAATCATCCGCAGGTTAAAACCCATCGCCACCCAATGATTTGTGAATCAAAAGGCCGATTGAGGACTTTGTAATCCGACCCCCCAAAGGGGCACTTCAACGCACAATGCACAACACATCTACACATGCTACCCAACACTATAACATCGTAGAGGATTTGGCACAAGCGCCATCGGCCATGTCGGCACTCGAAGTATTACAAACATGCCCCAGCCAAGAAAAGCTTTGATTTCGGCTATCGGGGGTATTGACCCTATGGATTCCATGCTTTCCATTTTCAACATGGACAAGTGTAAACCTCCCCTTTCCCACCAGCTTGCATTTCAGGTGCATATCACTTCAACAGGTAAAGGTATACACCGAACTGTCATCGATGAAGGTGCTTCAACTTGCGTCATGTCAGCTTCATGCTGGCTCGCCTTGGGTTCCCCAACCCTTTCCATACCGTCGAGCTCCATCAAAGCTTTCGACGGCCACACCTTTGTCCCAAAAGGATACTGAACCAGTTTTCCCATCACTTTGGCTGGGAAAACAGTAACGATGGATGTAGAAGTAGTGAACGAGAAACTCAACTATAATCTCTTGTTGGGTCGCAGTTGAACATATGCCATGACGACCGTAGATCATTTGTCTTTCTGCACCCTTGATTATTCACCATTACCAAGTGGCTTCGTACCCCTAGTAGGAGGTGGAACTGACTCTTACGTCAGTATCGGTACTGGTCTATTGAAGGCTTCTTCCCTCATGGGTTGTTTCCCTCTTCAGTTGCCCAAGGTTCCACAGATTGTCAATATGCTTTCATCTATTCCTCATGAACAGACCGATCCATGGATCCTACTGGCTCCTTCAGACATTGACACATACGGAGAGAAAATGACGTTGTCACCAGCTGAATCGGCCTACGAAGCCATTCAATCTGCATCTAAATCTCTGGTCACTTTGGTTTCGACCAACGGTACCACTGCCCCTCCCATAACTGCTCTTTCTTTTGATCCACTCAATCAAGCCCTACCGATGGAAGAAGCTATTAGAGAGATCACGAGGTTAGAAGATCGACCTTGGGAGGATTCTCACCATCATGTTTCAATATCTGATTTGGACATGATGCCTCTTCAAATTCTGTCATTTGACGCATATGAAATCATTTCCTCATCGTATACGACTATCCAACTTTTGGACTTGGAAGGAAACAGGGGCAATATTTCACAAACATTCCTCCCCGATATTTCTGTCATGAAAGGCATCGTGGAAAACATACAAAGTGGATCCCATCACAATCCTGAGGAAATTGTGAGCTTCACCTACCCCTTTAGGGACTTCTGTGATGTTTTTCCTTGGTGTTTTGAGGAAATGCATGGCATAGAACCTTCTAATGTCAAGCATGACATCGAGAAAAATCGAGCATTCTTTTTATGGTATTTTTCTTGCTCGTTAATCCAAAAAACCTCGAGTCTTCTTCTTTAGGCTCGTTAAACTACTACAAAGATGGATAGAGCACTGTTATGGATATTTGATTGCTCTTGAAAAATATAAACATCCCCGAGTTTTTGTCGTTGCACTCGTTAAATCTATGCGACGATAGATAGAGCATTGTTAGGGATATTTTATTACTCTTTAAAAAATACAAACTTCACCGATTTTTTGTCGTTGCACTCGTTAAATCTATGCAACGATAGATAGAGCACTTTTAGAGACATTTTATTGCTCTTTAAACAATATAAACACCTCAGAGTTTTTGTAGTAGGGCTCGTTAAACATATATACCAAAAATCCGTAAAGCACTTTCAGGGATATTTTATCGCTCTTTAAACAATATAAACATCCCCGAGTTTTTCATCCTTTTCACTCGTTAAATATATGCAAACGATGCTCTGAGCACCTATTTTTTGATCTAGTTCCAGCGCATAAACTGAAAAAGACCAAACGGAGCATCCTTTTTAGGCACTTTTTTCTCGCTCTTTAAACTGAAAAAATCCTGAGTTGTGTCTTGTTGCTCATTAAACATGCTAAAGATGACCCGAGCATTCTTTTAGGTACTTTTTCTTTCTCGCTAAAAAATGAAAAATCTTGAGTTTTTGTTACTGAGCTCGTTAAAGCGTCATGAAAAAACACGAGTTTAGTCCATCGCCTCGTACTCGTAACAAAATGAGGTCGACATCTATTGGAAAAAGGTTTATCTTTATCCGGGTTCAATAGATTAAATACAGAAAAGTAACTGATCCGGGTATACTATTAACCTTTTTTCGCACCTCATTAACAACTATAACAAAGGGACCACCATGGAGTCTCTCTTTATGATCTTTTCAGACTCTCTAAAGATGAAAATATCATCGATTTGTCTAGTCTGGACTCTTTCAAAACACAAACAAGACATAGAGTCGTTCTTTTTATGATACTTTTCAGACTCTTAAAAGATGAAAAAGTCGACGAGTTTGCCTGTCTGGACTCATTAAACTAATCAGATAGGGAAAAGATTCGTTCTTTTTTGCAATCATTTTTAGACTCTTTAAACAAGAAAAAGATTGATGAGTTTACCCGTCTGGACTCATTAAAAAATTAGACAGGGAAAGTGGACAATACAACTGTATCCTGTATTCGAAAGCATGATTAGGCAGCATTCGTTCCCTTGAACATGGCACTCCCTCAGATAAACCTTCATTTTGATAGCCTCTCAGTATGAACCCTACCAACCTATGAGTTTTTAGCCTATATACCCTGATGTAATTGCATCTTTGTATCTTAAACACTCTGTAGTGTTCATGAGTCTAGTGTTGTCTGGTTAAAACCATTGTCGTGCCTTCTATTGTTCAAGGGTCCCTATTTATTTCCTCTATCAACTGACCATACATATCCTTTCATCACACCCTCCATTGTTTAGACCGAAAAGCTCAAAAGATTCTTCAAAAAACAAAATCATCCTTGTCCGGTTTCGTGTCGACTGATGTAGGACACGTCATTGCCTACCCTTAGACAGGTTCCTTCCTATTGACTTCAACACTCTATCTAGGAAAGTAACCCAGAAACACATTCAATACCTTGGTTCTTGCAGACATTAGTGGCAGGTTACCTTGTGCTTGATCACAAGTTTTCATTATGGGCTCCTAGTTAAGCAATTCTACAAGTGTTCGACGACAAAAAAACTTTCACACTCGCTAGTTTGCATTGTGCATCTTGGAGACCATCACCATTGTCAGTAGCCTTCCTCGCATCTGTTAACAGTCTCCATTATTGGCTGGTAATCAGATGATTTCATGCATGTTCAATGTCAACTCATTTTATCACATGTATCGATCTATGTTGTTTGGTGAAGCGGGAATCAAGACCTTGGGTAGAGGCTTGCATCATTCAGCCTTGTTTCCTCTCCCAAGCTGTGATATTGTTCTTTGGAGACAGTTATTTCAGGATAATTTATTATGACACTGGATCCGCCCTGTGCCATATTGGCGGCCAACATTGTTATATCTCTGAGGAGAAAGTTACTTTGACATAGCTACTGAGCATGGGAATGCTTGAATCAGGACATGAATTTAGAAGTTTATATATATGTACTTTTGTTGTATCAGGTTTTCCTTATCGCCTGAAACTTCTCTCTCTCTCTACAAAGATTTTGACAGCGAATTATAGTATTTTGTCATAAAGTATTTCGGCCATCGTCTCTGCCTCTGATCTCATACTTTAGGGGGCATCTGTTATAGGACAAATTGACCTTCTAATCAACTCAGAGGTGAAAGACAAGATGACTAGATCCATGACCACAATTGCAGGCCCAGAATCCACACTAACGCTCCCTATACACTGACAACCTGCTTTGTAAAGCTTGTTACCAAGCATAAATGAGCATTAGTCAACCTGCTAGCTCTGCTTTTTAGACCAGGGGGAGCGTTAGTGAACTTAAGTGATGTTCAAGAGGTTATGCCAATGAATCTGATCATAAATATCTAGATATTAAATCCCTAAATTTGTGCTAGAAAAGCAAGGAAACTCCAAAAATCAAGATATTTGGAGAAATTCTATTTCGAGAATGAAGGCAAATGGGAAAAAGCTTGTAAACAAGGCAGGTTCATGTTTTCTGCCCAAATGAACTACAGGTGGAGATTGGCAGCCCTAATTCAATTGTTATATAAGCAACGAGAGGGCCATTGCAAAAGGGTCAGAGCATTTAGAAGGATAGCCCATAGTGCTGTTGTGAAACTGTCATATTCTTGAAGGAGCTAGCTGAAAGAAGGAGAGAGAGAGGAAGAAGGGATAAGGAAGGTTGATGCAATAGGGCTGTTGTAATCACTCTTTCATTTTGAATATAGGACTACGGTTTTGTTCCCTATTCCAAAGTGTGGTGATATTGCGCATTAATTTGCTCATTCTGATGCTTGTTGTGTTGAGTAGATAAGTTATACATTTATACATGTTTGTTACGAATTCTTGCATTAATTGTTAGAAGTGTATGCTGTGATTAGTTTTCTTTGTTCTTTTGTGTAGGAATCATCTTGGAGCCGGTTAGGAGGAGATCTTCTTACCGCACGGAGATCCCCAAGCGAATCTAGAAAGAACCAAAGGTGATCCTCTTTCCATACTCTTTAAATATATGCATGATGGATGAACATGTGTGTAACAGGTAGCTTTTGAAGATAACCTTACGGTCTGTCAAAGGTCCCGGGAAGACTTTCGAGGGTAGTTTTCATCACGTGCATTTTACCCCATAGCACTCCGTGCCTACCGAGTGACTCAAGGGCGAGTCACGATGTTTGTGTTGGGGGCCTGTTGGAAGCGAGATCCCCCAAGGACAATTTTGGGGCTAAAATCCCATGTTTTGGTTAAATTTTGTAATAAACTTGTAAAGACACCACATTTTGTGGTCACGGAGCGTGAAGATGTCATAAGTCATAAAGGGTTGTGCACCCTTAGTTTTGTAAAGTAAAGTTGGCTGTAAGAGATCTACCCATCATCTGCGGACCATGAAATTGTATAAAAATATCTAAGCTCTAAGTAGTTAGAGTGATCAATCATGTAATATTGTCGTAGATTTGAAGTAAGAAGTATAAGTTTCATGTTGTAGCATAGGTAGAGGCTCTACAGCTGAGTGCACAGAGGCCTAGGGTGGAAGTCCGTAGCTAAGTGTGCAGACCCTTTTAGCTGTGTGTGCAGGGTGGATAGAGTCTATAATCTCTTACGGATATTAATAAAGAGAAGTATTCTGCAATTTCTAAGTCTTTTTCCCAATTTATGCCTTGTCATTTTATGTATGAATTTCCCTTTTAATGCTTATATGATGGCGAATGAATGCAATTACATTGGATAACTGAATGCAATTAAGAATATCTTACTACGCAGTACTAACTATGATTATCTAATAATATAAGTAAGACACTTAGAATAATTTGGGAATCTGCATGACACGCTGCCATAACAACGCAAAAGTACCTGAGCCGTAGGTTAGGGCTGTGCAAAGGTCAATCGTACCCTTTTGCAGAGGTACTAAGGGACAGAGTAGAGGGCGAGTCTGGCGAGCCCTAGAGCTAAGTGACCTCAACGAAGGCAGGGATAGAGGGAATTAACCAACATCACAACCATCTCAGGGTGCAGAAAATTGGTTCCAGCATCCCCCCATACTGCTTCAGGTGAGACTTCTATCTGCGCTTTATGCGTTGATGCCGAAAGGGCCAATAGTGTAGGGATTTTTTTGGCTAATTAACACTAAACCTGGGTTAAGCCCCCACAAGCCAAAAATTAGCCTAGATAGTTGGTTGGACTCAAAAAGGCATACCTTGAAAAGGCATTTTCTGTATAGGTTGTCCAAGAGGTTGGCCAGGCTAATACAAAATCACTTGAGAATCAACAGGAATCGACTGTTAAGAAGGGTTCTAGATTGTATTAAATCCAGGGTAAGGCATTCCAAAAATGGGTTGAGGCATAACAGATTGACGAAAATAGGTTTGTGGCATTTGAGCATAATTAAAGTAATTTCCGGTGGGGGATTGCCCCCCAGTTGCAAGGTAAGGTCAACCAAAAGGTTGTTCTTTGTGCGAAGGATATGATGGTTTCCCCCAGGAAGATAATAACCACTTGTTGGGTTAACTTTTTGGTTACCAACATTGCCGAAAATCATATTAATATATTGTTCATATGTCAAACCTTCATTGGTAGGGTTAATTACACCAGTTGATATGTTTGAAGATGAGTTCCAGGAAGAAGCTCCTGCGACAGAGTGATATCCAGGTGGTAAAAAACCACCATACAATCTTGACTCCGGAGAAGTAGAAAACATGGATGTATTTGATGTGGTACTTCTAGTAGTCATTGTGGACTAGTCAAAACATGGTACGGTAGAATAAGGAGTCATCTATCATGGAATCCCTTGTCCTAAAAAGTTCAAGGGTGTGAAATACTAAGGGTTAGGGAGAAAAGATCGAAACAAACATTCTGAGATACCTATAGGTTCACTGGTAGAAACTATAGGTTCTTCCCCTTCGTCCAAAACAAGTTCTTCAATGGCAATGAGACCAGGAGGGACACTATTAGTACTAATGAGTTTCACATGCGGTGAAAGTGGAGGATCCGGAGTATGTGTTGTGGCAGATGTATGAATTTCAGGCTCGAAAATATCAGACTTAGGTTCATCAATATCGGGTTCAGAAATGGGGTTTGTATCTCAAAACTCTCTAGTATCTGTTTCAGTTTGAATGAGTTTAGTAATTTGTAAATCAGTTGTTGTTGAGTGTGATGTTAAATTCTAAGTTTGATTAAATTCCGTTTTTGTTACTTAAAGGCCTAAAATAGTATATGTTATTGGTTGATTAACTTCAATTCCTCTTACATCAGAATCTATAATAGTAGAACTTTTAGTTTCTACTGTAGTTCCAGTTTCAGATGATTTATATTTTTCTACTTTAATATTTTCTAACTGACTCAATGTATACTCAGGGGGATCCCTGAGAATCCTACATGATTGTCTTGGTAGTTCTGCCACAATGAAAAAATTTCAATTGATCAATTTACACAATATCTAAATTACACCTAAAGTCTCTAAAAAGTAAAAAACAACACAGAAAGTAACATGCACTAAAAATCTAGGAGTTAAAACCATACAAACTTACCATTCACAAAGATAAATAATTACTATTTGGTGATGAAATCCAAAATTTCAGAGATCAGGTGAAAAGTTTTATAGAAATGAGTATTTGGAACCAATTACCCCGACAACCTGCTTAATGAAATAGTTTGGTGCAATTAACTTTGCTATAAACCATCTCTCGCAAAGATTACCATCCAAAAAGTCCAAGTGAGTCTAGCCAGTGTCTGTTCCAGGTACAACAGGAACTTCCCTTTGTCGTCAGCTTAGGTAGAGCCCTAATATTATAGTCACTAAGTTTAACAAATACAACAATTTTACCTGGGGGGACATTCATAGATCGGACATACACGCAAGAGCAGAGTAACAAGCTCAATCCCCTTGAAGGCTCTTCCACATGATCAATTGGAGGTTTAATTTCAAGTGACACCAAGCACCTTTTGGCACCATTGTAATATGTGCAAATCACTATATCTAGGCCAATGAAGTGGGTATGATCACTTGACCAAAGTTGACACGAACGCGTCCTTAACTCATGTATAAGAAGAGCTTCCCAGAGAAAAACCGAAATAATTGGATTTTCTCTCCCTAAATTAAGATTCTATTTTTCATTTGTAGCTTTGGAAAGTTTATTTCCTTCCTGTTGATGCCTCTAAAATCGCTACATCAACATCGGGGAAAACCACCCGGTCCGAACCTTAGTGCAGCTCCTTTTCCATTTGGTGTGGTGGCTCTGACTAGATATAATGGGACCAGTTTCCGAGTGATGTATGAGTTGATGAGTGATTGTTGTATAATGTGTAACGAAGGTGATAAGTGTTTTATCCTACAATTCAAAAATATACAAATCTATATAACCCGTGTATCCTTTTAACAATGCGATTTCTGATTATTTCTAGCAGACAAATAATCATAAAGATGGCTTATTCATAAATAGAAAATGTATTCATATGATGATTACTTCATTTAAAAAGTTAACCGAAGTAATAATATAAGCATATCACATTCATTGTAATATATATCGCTAACATATATAATTTGAAATAAACAACTCTCAATCTTCAGAAACGATATAAAAAAGAATCATTTGAAAAAGCATACATATATCAACAATATCAACTTTTAAGAAATGTTCATTCACATAAAGAAATAAGACAAAAACAGTGATAGAAGTACTGCATGCATTTGAATGATTCCGATGTAAACAACACTCTGATTCCACTTTCGTATTTGAGAATACCTCCAGAAGATGCAAAAGTGCAAGTCTTGAAAAAAACTTCTTTCACAAAAATGCAGAATCTTGATCCACTTTTGATTAAAAAAAAAAATTAGAAGTACAGAAGTGCAACTTCTTAAGTCAAACCTTATACAAATTGAGGACCCTTTATAAATACATGAAATTGTCTTAAATAATAAAAATAAAAACTAACTACCAACAAAAATTTCTATGAGCTGTTCAAACTGTAGACATGAAAATTTGGGATTTGCTATAAAAATAGTAGTGCAATAACGATTGAACTAATTCATTGAATCATCTTCCTTTCTTCTTCTTATAGCTGACAGATTGCGAGCATTGGCTAGATTTCTGGAGGTTGACTCATCCTGGAATGTAGCTGGGCTGTGTAGGTGGCATCGGAGAGTTCGGGAATCATGCAATTGACTGCGCCAAAAAGGCATTTCATGGCCATCTACTGGCTATGTGGCTTGACTAGAAAAAGCCAGAATGTATCCCATGTCAAGTTTTTCACTCATCTGATTTGTTTTTCTCTACTTACCAGCTCCTATCTCCAATCATGTTCCAGTGCCTTTTCTTTCGGGAGTTTACCTGGAGAGAAATCAGAGATCAAATTAGACATATAAAAACTGTTATTTACTAATTCGATTACACCGTTCATTGCAGCTCTGGATCTAGAAGTTGCTCTTTCTTCTTTCATTAGCTGGGACTCCCATTCTGAAAACAGGATTTCCTTGTGCGATTCTTGTATCTTTGGCAAATTTGCAGTCGTTCCTTCTATGTAATCTTGCCAAGAAAGAAAATTTGTTATCCTTTCATCTACTTTTTCCAATTCCAGTCTGGCATCAACTGCCTTCTCAATTAGCAATTCAGAGATATCGCACAATGGGTCGACCAATGATATGTTATGGTAAGTTCAACTGCCGGGACAATGCTTTGGTTATCTCCAAGGCTTCTTTTCTGAATTCACTAACTTCTGGATAACCCCTGCACTTTTCTATCTGTAATTGTATTTGTGCAATTTGATCTTCCTTGGCCTTCTTTTCCTGCTCAATTGTCATCTCAAGCCTGCTTAGCTCTTGAGACAACTCCTGTTGTTTCTGGAGAGTCTACTTAATTAATGATTTCCGTAACTGCCAATGTGACACTTAAATGCCATAAAGATATGTCGCATCACAAATCCTGATAACGGTCCTTTAAAAATAAATATCGTAACTTCCTGATCAACGATAAGCGATTAATCACATATCGCAGATCGAGAGGTATAATCGTTATGCTTAATTGTTTCCTCTGTAAAGTTCTAATTACAATAAATCGCATCGGCGGATTCCAACTGGGCATTTGTTATGCGTTTCGTGCTTTCAGCGATGGTCGATTGTGATGGGCTTATCACATCGAAAGATTTATATGACCCCTTGGAATGATTCCTTGATAGGTTGCAATCTGCGCTTTCGGATGGCGTTATTGCATCAGCAATTGCCAATGGAAACCTTAAGTCCATCTTTTAAACAAAGGATGCAACACATTCATTTATATTTTTTTTATGACAAGGTCTTGTTTAATATTTAAATCTGATTGGACCTTTTCATAAGGCTTTTCATGTGTTGTATAGATTTTGCAAAGTTGCGATTATTATTGAATTTAACCTAAAAGCAAAATACTTATCACAACTATTGATTTGATCTAAGTTCTAAAAAGGGGACCCATTTCTTGTTAAAGTTTTAGATAAAAAATTTGAAATGGGGAGGGTTGTTGTATAGCACAACAATTGGCGATTCAATGGAAGAAACAGTTATCTCTGAGAAAACAATGCAATATCTATAACTTTCTTGATTTGGAAAACATTGAGGATAAAGAAAACCATCTAAGAATAGTTAAATAAAAATTAACTCTAAATATAATGACAATTTTTTGTAATTTCTTTTCCAGTCTTAAAAATAAAAACATTCTAGGATTCTTCAAGCTTTGATTGATTGATATAGATAAAGCAGAGGGCTTCTCCAACTTAGCTTTTAAGTCTACTCTGTTTTCACAGGTAGTGCCTGTTACACAGTAATTTGTCACTGCCTTCCTGTCAGTCACCCTGCTGTGCCCAGATTTCACAATCACTAAGTTCCTGCTCCCTGAACTGGTTAAAAACCCATTTTTCCAAAGTTTTATTCATCAGCGCGTCTGTTCCTAAAATAACCGCGATGACAGGCGCCCTGTAGTATATTCTGTGCGCTGCCAGCGCGGAAGAACATCACTTTTCCGCGATGGCACACAGCGCGCCTTTCCCGTGTGCTTCCGCGCTGACATGACTGTTCTAGTTATTGAGACGCGGCGACAGCGCGGCAGTTTCCTTATAATCTGTGCTGATCCAGTTTTGGCGAATTTGTTCAAACAACCAACCTTCCAGATCACTCCAGGCTTGGTTGTTAGCTTTGTGAATGTCGACTTCCTTCTATGGCATGTCTGTTCGACCCTTTCCAACAACTCCCCTTGAAGATAAGCTCATCCTTCCAGCTTTTTAGGAGACTCCTTCTCCTATATAAACTCTCACCATTACCATGAGCAGCTAGTTAGACATAGCTTGGAATAGCTTGGATTGTACAGAGCTTGTAGTGCTCAGATTGCTGCTATACGTTTGGTGTGCTAGGTGTGGAAGTGATTGATTGCTTAGGGAAGGTTGTTTTGTGCCATTTGTGTGAGAGAGAGAGAGTTGTTTGTCTTGGGAGAATCATCCTCAAAGGTGAATGCTTGAGATACATGCTGACTGGCCCCTCCTGAGAAGGTTACCGACGTCAGAACATTTGGTTGTACTCTTCTCTATTCTGATTAATAATAGATGACTGCTATTATTGTTCCATTCTCATTTGTCTATGCAATGGTTAAATGTGAATTACATCTTTTCTGACTGATGTATGGTTGCTTTTACTAGATTTCACGCTTGCGTTTGCTTTCTCTTCGTGTGTGCAGGTATCTATTCGCGGAGATCGCGGAGGATTGTGACCAGCCAAAGCGAAGGTGCGAAGGCAACATCTCTTCGTCAAACGACAGCGCGGGAATCCAAGTAGGTGCTCTTTACCTCTTGTTTAATTGTAATTAGGAACATGCGTAGCAGCATTGTGTGATTGTTGCTAGACCCCTGCTGGGCTAGTAGGGATCGCCTCTATCCGTAGAGGGGATTTACCTCTCCAACAATTTGGCGACTCCACTGGGGATCAGCCTTTTTGTCTCTTGAGTCCACTTTTGTGTTTGACTTTGATTGATCTCTTTTCGAGTTTTTGGGATTGTCTCTTTGCTTATGAACTTTCTGGGTATTTCTGGGAAGATTTTTTATTGTTAAAAGGCTCTTGCCTCTGGTTTGGGGAGTTTTTATTTTGGCCTTGCTTGTTTTTGCTCTCAGCGTGTTTTAATTCCGAACAGTCGCGCTGACATCGCGACCCTGTTCTTTGGTTTTCTCCCCATCGCTCCTGTACGTCTAACGGTCGCGCTGACCTCGTTTTCAGAGACAACGCGCTTTATTCGTGTCCTTCCGCGCTGGCATCGCGGCCCCGCTTCTTTGTGGTTTTTGTCATCGCGCCTGTGTGCTTTCTTTCCGCGCTGACGTCGAAAAGTTGCTACAGGCCTCCCCCTGTCAGCGCCGAGTTGCTGAAGGCTACCCGCGCTGATCCTGTAAAATTCATTTTTGACCAAATTGGCCTCCTGAACCTCTTGCTGTGACTTTCCCTTCTTCTCTCCACCTGTCTGATGACTTGTTTTTCATTGTCTGAACTCCGAACTGCTTGATTGCAAAGCTTGGTTCCATAGGGTTTCCGTTTTTGCTCAGTTCTTAAGTTTGCAAATACCTTCCCTTTTTGCTTTCGCTGCTTGGTTCGTGTTTCCATCGTTACTTTTGCAATTGCTGGATTGTGTTGGGTCTCTAGTTGACTGGTTGTGACTCTCGTCCTTCGGGTGTTCGCTTTTCTCTATTGATTTCGCACTCTAGCCCTAGGACATCTAGGGGCCGTGTGTGTGTCAAGCCTACCGTAGGGATTTTGTTTGCTTGTTCGACCAGCCGATTTCAGATTTGTTTACGCACTTGTTCAGTGATTGTTGGAGTGTTTGGATTGTGTTTCCGAGTGTTTTTTCGCTTCTTCCTTGCTTGCAATCCTCGCTTGTCTTGCAAGAGCTTAGATCACATAGCTCGTGCAGATTTTGTTTTCCTTTTATTTGGAAGCTTTGGTTGAGTGTTTCGGGAACTTTGTGTGCTTTCATTAAGTAGTTTACTTGGTGTTCCGGTTCCTCCAAATTCATTTAGATGCTTTGTGTCATTGAAAGGAAATCAAACTAGTAGCTTTGCTTTAAAAAATTGAAAAGGAAAAGAACATTTCGTTGATTTGCGTCTTCAAAGAAAAAGTTTCCTTTCCTCGCTTTAGTTGCATTAAGTTGCTTGTTTGCTTGTACTTGCTTTGTTTGATTGAAAATTCCTTGCCCTCTCGTAGCTAGAATTCATCGAACAAAACGAAATTCTTTGGCATATAGATTGCATCTAGGTAATTGTGAGCGAACATACGATAGAGCTTGAAATCGAAACTTAATCTCAAGATCAACTGTAAAATGAACCAAATGAATCTAAAAACGCATTGGAACTAAGCGCAAATATCTAGAGGTCTAGGTTAGAGACGTGTTCCGGCGTCTTTAAACATAGTCACTGTTGTTTCACATTAGGTTGGGTGATTCCTCCTTCTGTGACTCGATAGTGGTCTAACACGGACTGCGCTCCCACGTACCGTCGCGTATATAGGGAGACCCCACTAGGCTTTTATCCTTTATCCATAGGAAGCCGAGTCGGCCGCCCTACGATTCGCAATGCAGTGAACACAGCATTCACGAAGATCGACCACCCGTACCCTAAAAAGTATTCTGTGGTTTTGCGAAAAGTTTGGCACACCCTCTACCTAGAATTCCAGAGCAGTCACTTTTGATCCTTTTCGGACTCCCTAAACGAAAAGGTGCCTGTGAGCGTCTTGTCACTTCGTGCTCATTAAACATTCGAAGGAGACTGGAGTCATCTTTTCGTCCTTTTCTCGACTCCTGAAACATGAAAAGGTCAAGTTTGGTTCTTATGTCTTAAAATTAATTTGGCTACGATAACATCACCCATTTTAGGTCTTGTGTGCGATAGTTTTGAGTAGGGTTTTATCGTTAGTTTCCTTTAGGTTTTTCTAAGGGGTCTGGTCATCCTGGCTGACCCATCAACTCCCGGCCTAAGTGATCAAGGTTCTCCATCCTCTGTTGCCCCAGAGGTACCAGTTGTAAGCGGTACTCTTCCCATTGTTCCAAGTATCCAGCCTATCAACGTACGTGCCCCAGGCGACGAAGATTACATAGAGGATTGGAATCCCATCTGGGAGCCCGATTATACCCCCCGTACCCCTCTCGATATGTCATCTCCAATGTCTTCTTCCCACATGGATGAGACAGCTTCTAGTACCGGTGAGACACCCGTGGTCACAGACATCGAGACTCCGATCCCGGCTTCCTCTCCCCTCCCTCCACGATATCAATCAGTGAGGGATAGGTATGCCGCTAGAACAACTTCTACAACGATATGGGATCCTAGTCTTGTTGCCTCCACCGGGCCTTTTGTTTCGTAGCCCCTTAGTACACCCCTTACGACAGGGCTTAATACGCCTGTCACCTCAGTTCCCACTCAACCTACTGTCTGTGTAGCACGTTCGACTCCGCTCGTCAGTGCGGTACCAGTTTCCTCGTCTGAAAACCCTCAAGCTGGTTCCTTTATTGGTGGAATTCCAGGATCAGGACCGTATGATGCTTTTGGGGAACCCATAACGGACCCGGATTACGAAGGTCCCTTCTTTTTCTATGATGAAAACGGTGAGTTCCTTGAGAGCATCTCAGGTCTTCCTCATCGCCCTTTCGAAGAAAACGAGGAACCCTTGAATTTCACGTACGATCACGCTACTCATATGTTCAAAGGGAACCGGGATCCTCCCAGGCAGCCCATAGGACCACCCAATCAAGGCCAGCCACTCTACGTGCAAACCCCTCAGGGCAACCACTTTATGGCCCGCCTGACCCAGGACAATCTGGGGGCTCACAAGGTCAACCTTACCAGGAACAACCCATGGGCATTGGAGGTCCGCCATATCCATATCAAAATCAACCTACTGGACAACCAGAGCAACCGTCTTTTCAACAAGGCCAACTCGGTTTCCAGCAAGGGTACCCCTCCGGACAAACTGGCTCAGTTTACAATCCTCAAAATCAACCAGTGGTCCAGCAAGGGTATCCTCTTGGGCAGGGTGGACAACCCTATGTACAACAGGGCCAACCTACCACCCAGTCTGGTCAATTCCCTGGGCAGGGTGGACAACCCTATGTTCAACAGGGCCAACCTACCCCTCAAATCACGAATCCTTCTGGGCAAGGGGGGCAACCTGCTGTACAGCAAGGCCAACCCTCTGCTCAACCCATACACCAAGGAGGGCAGCCTGCCATACAGCAAGCCCAGCCCTCTTCTCAATCTGTTCACGCTGGAGGACAAACGGGCCAACCGTCTATACAGCCAAATCAACCCGTTGTCCACCCTTATCGTCAACCTGGACAAGCTGGCCAACCTCGGCGTCAACCAGCTATCCAGCCAATTCGACCATCCGTTCCGCAAAGACAACCCTTGGTGGCACATGGACAACCTGGTGCCCAGCAAGGCTACCCTGCTGGCCAACCAGGTCCATCTCGAATCCGACCAAGTCAACCTTCGGGACATATGGTTCAACCCCAGCCGGTTCAAGGACATTACTCTGGGCCTCAAACTCAAACAGGTTATCAACCCTCGTACCAAACGGAACCTGCCTACCAGGCTCCGTATGGGACCCAGCAGTCATCTGGCTACCAGCAGCCCCAGGGGAAAAATCAGTATGCTCCTTATCAAAATTATCAGCAACCACAGGTCACTCCTTATCAAAATTATCAATATGGTCAACCTGTCGGGCAAACTGCTAATACATGGGGATCTGGGGGGCAGATACAGGGACAGCCGTCCGTATATGGCCAAAATCCATACGGACAAAACTCCTACGGACAAAATTCCTACGCGCCGGGTCCTTTTGGGCCGGGCCCGTCCGGACAAAGTTCGTGGGGGCAACCCCAATCTGGGTGGAACCCTAATATCGCCTCGAATCCGCAGCCACAGATGTCCTTCAACCCGCAGCTACCATTTTTGGCAACGTTGGAACTACCTGATGTGTCCAAGTTAACAAATGACCCTATCTTGCATAATCCATATTGGCCACCCGTTCCAACCAAAATACCAGGTGACTGTCCAAAGTTCGACGGCAAAGCCGGAGAGGATCCCCAGGCCCATGTAATGACTTATCACCTTTGGTGCTCATCTAACTCATGGCTTGATGATTCTATCCGACTTCGCCTCTTCCAGAGGACTCTCACTGGTTCAGCTGCTAAATGGTACATCGAACTCAATCGCGGCATGTTTTCAGATTTTAACTCGTTGGCTATGGCCTTTTTAACTCACTTTCAGTTACCCATTCGGTACGAGACTGGGACCCATCTGCTCACGTCTCTAAAACAGGATACGGCGACGCACATCTCCGATCATATACATGAATGGAGAAGGCGCCGTCGCCTGATTAAATTTTGGATCCCTGATCAACTCCTGACCGATTGGTTTACCACGTCCTTTGTCCCTAAAATTGCCAAAGATATCGCAATGGGGGCGTGTGTAACTGAGGAGCAAGCAATCGCGCGAGCTCAATACCTGGACTTAGTGTATTCTCAGTCGGGTACTTTGTATGAGTATTTGCCAGATGCCCCGAGGCCCGGACAACCCAAAGCTCCACCAAAGCCTTCTGTTGATGGAGTCATTGGTTCCGTAAATTCATCATCTAAGAAATCGGCTGCGAACCCTGGGAAGCAGAAACAAAACGCCTCTAACGAGAATGCTTCTCAGAGCCAATCTATTCCTGGGAATACCTCCGAGGTAAATGCCGTTCAGTCCACCGCGGCAGACAAATCCTCGAAAGGCAAAAAGAAAGGAAAGGCCAAAGATAAATCTGGACAGCCTAAGCAGAACCCTCCTAAACCTCCCTCCGAGGAAGGAGCCAAACGGAAGCCTAAGTATCCTTGTCTCATTTGCGAGGAGGATCACTACACCAAGGATTGCCCCAGGCGGTCCGAGGTTAGTCGGCTTTTGAAAGGTGCTCCAGGGTCCCCTGCCGTGCTTAAAGAGCCTTTCCCGTCCCAGCAGACGCATCAGGTGGCAGATCCTTCTCAATCCTCTTCCTCGTTCGGTTCTCAGGTGTTCATGGCTGGAACCATCCCCATCCATGTTACAACTCGAGCGAAAGATTATCCATCTTCAGCCGGGAAAGAGCCGGAGGTTCCCTCCAGCGCTCCTCCGTCCAGTTCTGGTCCCCTTCACATCGAACGGCCCAGCACCGAGACGATCCCCCGACCCCCTCCCAAAGGTGTACTCAGGAAGTCATCTTATAACCCCAATGCTCGTGCTGCACAGCATTATAGCATTGTCGAGGACTTAGCTCAGGCTCCGTCTGCTATGTCCGCATTAGAAGTCCTCCAGAGCTGCCCCTCCCAGAGGAAGTCCCTGCTATCAACGATTGGTGGCATAGACCCGGCAGATTCGGATTTAATCTCTTTTGATATCGAGGGTTTCACGCAGAGATTGCCTCACCAGGTGGCCTTCCTTATACAGGTCCTCATCAATGGCAAAACGATTCATCGTACGGTCATTGATGAAGGTGCCTCAACCTGCATCATGTCGGTTGCTTGTTGGAAAGCTATTGGTTCCCCTGCTCTGAGCCAGTCTCCTACCACCGTAGAGGCTTTCGATGGAAGAGAATCTCGTCCATATGGTATCCTCCCGCGATTGCCTATCTCTTTAGAAGGGAAAACGGTAGAAGTCGAGGTTGAAGTCGTTGACGCTAATCTCACTTACAACCTCCTCCTTGGACGAAGCTGGACATATGCCATGCAAGCCGTGGCTTCCTCTTTGTTCCGTGTCGTTCGTTTCCCCCATCAAGGGAAAATCGTCACGGTGGACCAGCTGTCCTTTTTTGCTTCCTCTTCTGAAGGGAATGTGCCATTCGTAGAGCATACCTCCAAATCGCTAGTGAGTGTGGGTGCTGGATTATTTAAAGATCCCTCCTTGATGGGAGTCTTTCCCCTCCCACCTCCGAATCTCGCCTCCGTTAACATGATCACAGTACGTTTTGATCCATGGGTTCTTCCTCCCTTGGATCAGGAAGACTCTTGGGGCGAGATGATGCCGTTGAGTCCCGCCGAGCTCAATTACATCGAGATAGTTGCTGCATCGGCTCCACCTCCTGAACCTGCTTTTCCAAGCAGTGTTCCCGACTCATATGACCGCTTCCCTTGGTTGGGAGAAGAGGCCACTTCGGATCCCTTGAAGGAATCATTCCCCTCCGACGAGGCTATCATCGAGACTATGTCTCCCGAGGAGCTCCCTTGGTCAGATTACCACCATCGCTCTTCGTTTCTCCCTCCTCATTCGGAAATGGCCACGTGTCTCGAGCGGTTTGCTTCATGTGTCCCATATATCCCTCTCCAAACGCCTGTTCAGTTGTATCAAGTGTCTTCGGAAGGAAACATGGGTAACATTACGCAAACTCTGGCTATCGACATCTCTGTCAAAACAGGGGTTGTCGAGAATATTTACATTGGAGTCACATGCACTCCTGAGGAAATTCAACTTTATACCGATTTATTTCGTGAATTCCGTGACGTTTTCGCATGGTCTTACGAGGAAATGCTCGGCATTGACCCCAGCATCGTGGAGCACGAAATCCCTACTTATCCTGGCGCCAAGCCTGTCCGTCAGCGTTTACGCCCAGTGCACCCTCGAAAGGCTGCAGCCATCAAGGCCAAAGTTGAAAAACTCCTTCGAGCTGGTTTCATCTATGCCATTCCTCTCACGGAGTGGGTATCTAATATAGTCCCTGTGAATAAAAAACAGGGTACTATTCGGGTTTGTGTTGACTATCGCGACATCAATCGCGCTTGTCCAAAAGATAACTTTCCTACGCCTTTTATTGATCAGCTTATCGACGATTGCGCAGGAAGCGAAATTTATTCATTTATGGACGGCTTCTCTGGTTACAACCAGATCAACATAGCCCCCGCAGACCAGAACAAGACTGCTTTCATTTGTCCTTGGGGCACCTTCGCTTACAAGAAGCTACCTTTCGGTCTTAAAAATGCCGGTGCCACTTTCCAACGTGCGATGTCGTATGCTTTTCATGATATCCGACACATCGTACAGCCCTACCTGGATGACCTACCAGCTCATTCAGCTAAACGTCAAGACCATCCATCTCATTTACGCGAAATCTTTCTCCGCTGTCGACACTACCGTATTCGAATCAATCCGCATAAGTGTGTCTTCTGCGTAGAATCTGGCCGACTGCTCGGGTTCATCGTCTCCTGGGAGGGTATCCGTCTGGATCCCCTTAAGGTCGAGGCCATTTTGAATCTTCCTCCCCCTGCCTCTCTACAGCAGTTACAGAGCTTGCAGGGGAAAGCCAATTTTCTTAGACGATTCATCCCAAATTATGCCGAGGTGGCTAAGGGTTTCACGCGATTATTAAAGCGAGACACGCCCTTTCGTTGGGACGCTATCGCCCAACAATCTTTTGAGCGTCTTAAAGACCTTCTGGTCTCAGCTCCGCTCCTAAGACCTCCAAATTACCACCGTGACTACACCCTTTATTTGGCCGCCGCCGATACCACCATCGGCATGGTTTTAGTGCAAGACGACGATGATGGCACCGAGCATGTTTTATATTATCTTAGCCGCAACCTTCTGGATACGGAAACTCGCTATGCATATGTCGAGAAGTTGGCATTGGCAGCTGTCTGTGCCGTCCAACGTTTCCGTCATTACATCTTGTTGCGTACGACGACCGTGATCTCTGATTGCAACCCCATGACCTACATTTTGTCACGTCAGTTGCTGGGGGGCAAATACTCGAAGTGGATCGTAATCCTCCAAGAGTTCGACTTGGAATTCACTGCAGCCAAGTCTAAGAAATCGCTGGTCTTCGCCGAACTGCTCTGCTCCTTACCATCTCAGTCTGCACCATCTCGTTCAGAGGAGCATATTCCGGATGAAACGCTATTTCTCATCAGCACTCTCGACCCGTGGTACGGGGACATTATCGTATATTTACAAACGTCTTCGTTTCGTCCCAACACATCGAAAGATGCTCGACGACGAATTCGTCACCAAGCTCAACCATACCGCATTCTGGGCGATACCCTGTACCGCCTCGGCGTCGATTCTGTTCTTCGCCGATGCCTAACCCTTGAGGAGGCTGAGCGAGTCTTGAATGACTGCCACTCCGGCGCTTGTGGCGGCCATATGTCCGGATATGCTACCGCTCAGAAGATCCTCCGGGCTGGTTATTTCTGGCCTTCTATCTTCAAGGATTGCATCCTTGCTGTACGTGCATGTCACGAGTGCCAGGTTTACCACCGGAAGATGCGTGCACCTGTTGCACCACTGCACCCTGTCGTAACCGTAGGTCCATTTGCAAAATGGGGCATCGATTATACGTCCTGTAACCCTCGTTCGGCCGGGGGGCATGGGTACATTATCGTTGCTGTGGATTATTTCACCAAGTGGGCCGAAGCGATGCCTACATTAAACGAAGACGGTCACACAGCGGCGCAGTTTGTATTCAATCATATTATCACTCGTTTCGGAGTCCCTCAGGCTATTGTTACAGATCACGGAAAGCATTTCCGAAATCATATGATGACGGAATTAACGACCCAGCTAGGCTTGCGCCAAGATAGTTCGTCACCGTACTATCCTCAATCTAACGGTCAAGTCGAAGCCGTGAACAAAGTTTTGATCACCATGCTTCAACGCACCGTCAATACACACAAGTCGAACTGGAATCTTATGCTTTTCCCAGCCTTGTGGGCCTACCGAACTTCTGTGAAGGATGCCACCGGTTTCACCCCGTTTCAACTGGTCTATGGACTGGAGGCTACCCTTCCCGTCGAATGCGAGATTCCTTCATTAAAATTAGCTGTCGAGTTACTTCCCAACACCACTCCGGTGGAGGAACGGCTTCTTTACCTAGAACGGTTAGACGAGACTCGTCGTTTAGCTTCTCTGGCTATCGAAGCACAGAAGAAGAGAGTCAAGGCTCACTTCGACCAGAATATTCATCCTCGTTCCTTTGTTGAGGGAGACTTAGTACTGCTCTACGATCAAGCTAAGGATAAGCTGGGGGCAGGAAAACTCGAATCCATGTGGTTAGGTCCCTACATCGTGAAAAGAGTTTTACAAAAGGGCGCATATGAGTTGATTGACTATGAAGGAAATCCTCTTGACAAGCCCCGCAACGGGCTATATCTGAAGAAATACTATGCATAGCTTCGCACATTCACTTTGTATATACGTGTGTTTTGTGTTTTTCATGCATGAGTTTCGCTTTTGCTTTGGTATAAAGGCGTGTTTGCCTCTTATTATGCTTTCTTTTTCCTGTGCAGATGTCTAGTGCACCTTATGTTGGTTTCGCTGATGGTGCCTGCCGTAGCACTTGTAATTTGTCTTCGGCGGCGTGGGTGATCTACGATCCTCACGGAGAGTTGCTAGACCTTCAGGGTGTCTGCCTAGGTCGTACCACTAACAACGTTGCCGAGTACAGCGCTGTAATTGAATTACTTGCCGAAGCAGTTGATCTCGGCATCCGAGAACTAGTGGTGAACCTGGACTCCCAGCTGGTTGTCCATCAACTCAACGGGCGATATTCCGTCAGAGACCAGCGCATATTAAGGTTGTACCTACGTGTAAGATTGTTGGAACGGAATTTTGATTACATTACTTATCAACACATTCCGAGACGATTAAATACGTTGACTGATGCATTGGCAAATCATGTGTTAGATAGACATTTGCGTAGCAGATAAACATTATACAGGAAAGCATAGATAGCATAGTAAGACCATAAGCATATGTAAATAAATCATTTCAAGCATAGTTTGCATGTGTGTGCTTTTAAGCTTGCATTAAAAATATAAAATCCATGGGTCATGTGTCATGCAAATTCATACATAAGATCACAATTGTATTGAATAAATGCATAACATAAACAACACATCATCACATGTAACAATGACCCATCCAAAAAGCCGGTATGTATATATATATCGTGTGGCGCACTAAGGCGCTCAAAAATAGATGTGCATGTCCAAAATCTCAGTACATCTGAGTCACGTGTCTCAAAATAACAGTGGAAATAAAACCTAGACAACTAAGGAGCCGGATGATGCTCTCTGTAATACACAGCTGCTCGTGCCACCCGCCTCAGAAGGCGGTGCACCCTGGGTTGCACCCCCACTGTATGGATCTGATGCTCTATGGGGACCTCCTCGACCCCCTGGTAGTCGGGCACTCCCTCCAGCAACCCCTCAAGGTTGCGAGCCACAGTCTCTGACGTGTCAACCCCTGGAGGGGCTAAGGCTAAAACCCCAGCTCCCTGTCCTTCTCTCCGTGCCGTGGCAGTCAGGCCAATCGGTCTAGTAGGCCCCACATCTGCATACCATGACATTTGTTAAGACATGTACATAAAAAATTCAAAAACATTAAAAAATTCAAAAATCAAAGTGTTATACCTGCATCATCCCACTGTTCACCTGGGGGCAGTACCAGATCAGGGTCATTGCGGAAATCCATGCCCGCATATGGCCAATCCTCCACAAAGATCTCCTGCTGATCCAGCCAGTCTCGGAAAAACGCTCCCCAGCTATGTGGCCGGCCGCCACCTCCGCGTGGCATGATACGAGCCCATCGTGAGGCCCTCGTCTCCCGAGGATCCCTGGGAGCATCCACGGCCATCACCTGTAACCGCATAGCAGGCACTCGCTCTAGAATGAGCGGGATCAGGATTGACCCGTAGCCAAACTGCTTCGTCTCCCCGCGACGGCAGTTGCTCAGCTGCCTCTTCATGTTATTGGTCACTGCTGTGCACCAATCAAACACTGTAGGCTCAAGGCAATCGAGAGCTAACAGGAGATGAGTCTTTGAAGCCTCGTGGTTGGCCATACTACCTGCCGCCCGGGTCACCATGAACAGAATGGTGCGGAGCACTATGTTTCCCACCGTGGGGATCGAAACTTTCCCACTTCGCGCTTTCTCAGCCTCCGGACATACCCGAGCCATGAGAGCATCCAGAGTACCACCGCTAGGTCGCTGTCCCTCTATGATGGGCCTCGCACCTCGGCGTGACAGCCCAGTCAAAAAGAAGATATCCATGTGGTCGAATTCGATATCATGACCACGGATGGTGAATTTCCCATCCACCGGGTTCCATGCCCTGATCACTAGCTCAAGGAGGTCATGCTGAGCTCTTAGACGCGGCGTGAGGAAGAATTTCATGAAACCGCAAGCCCGCATGGCATTGCAGCAATTCACATCCCCCCAAGCAGCTATATCTTCCACATCGTGCACTCTTTCCTGCCATTGGAAAGCCATGGTGTCCTGCACAAGCCATAAAAACCAATTAGAAGCGCTAACATTGGAAATTTTACGTTCATTTTAAAACAAAATAATTTTTCCGCGCCAGCGCGGCTGTTTCAAAAACAGCCGCGCTGGCCATGGCAGCCCTTCGTTAATTTTCGAGGTCAGCGCGGAAGAACACGGGTTTTCCGCGCTGACCCGAAGTTGGCCACGTTTTGTTCTAATTCGGTCAGCGCGGACCCGCGTGGGATATCCGCGCTGACCGAGGGCGCATCCATGCACCAAAAATTCACCCAATTGGGCAAATTTAACCGTTAAAATCCTACCAAATACAACCAAAATGCAGGGCAAGGGAACGAGAACCTACCTGGAAGAAGCGGTTCGAGAAATGGTGTCCGTACGGGCTGGAAATCACTCCGTCAACTTTCTGGCTTCTCCACGTTCTTCACGTCCCAAAATAGTAAAATGGTAAAAATGACTTCTTACTTCCCCCTATTTATAGTAAAAACTCATGAATTGCCATATTTTTTGGGTTTTTGCCATTTTTAACCATGACTTTAGCCCTGAATTTGTTAAATGCATGTTTTAATATGTTTTTTACACATATCGAATGGATTTATGCGGGTAGTGCTCTTGTGCAGGTTCAGATAAAGCGACTTGGTCATGACGGTCCTCCGTTCATATGATCCCCAAATATGTCGTCTCTAAGCTCTTTTCCGACATTAAACAAGAGAAGATAGCCGAGCCTCCTTTCAGCTCGTTAAAAGGAACGGAAGGCGGTCGTTTTAAGCTCTTTTTTCGACCGTTGAACTAAAAAGATTGCCGGGTGTTTGTCGTTTCGCACTCGATATCGGCTCTAAAGCGACGTGTTTTCGACCGCTTTTTTACTTTTTCGGGTCGAAGGCACTATTCACGAAAAGTACTCCTCAGTCGTAATGGCCGGGCGGTTCTTTCGAGCATAGTTTTATACTTTTTCGGGCTCGAGAGACACAACTGTACGAAAAAGGACCCCCCTGGAGTCTCCTTTTCCGCATTCTTTTCAGACTCTCGAAACAAGAAAAGAGGCCGAGTTTTTCCTTTGTCAGGCTCGTTAAACACTCAATGACATCGGGTATTGTCGAAATGACGCACATCAAGCATATGCTATCCCCGTCAAGCTTGTCATCCAAAAATAATCGGGGTACCTGCCAGAAATGGTGGGGAAAATGGAACTATGATTACAGTCGTGTCGGCAGTACGTCGCTCTTGAACATGGCACTCCGCTGCTTCGTGTCTGGGTGGGGTCATCTCATCTTGTTTTCACTAGCCTCCATGGGTTTGGGATATCCTATTTGGCCTCTCATTTGCTCATTGCCATCATCACCTATCCTCTGCTCATTTGATGTCAAGTACTGCCAAACCCGTTATAGTGCCGCCATATGTTCAAGAGAAGTTGTCCTCTGCCACAATACAACCTCGTTCGCTATCTCACACAAACTATTGTACCTCCGTCTCGTGTCGATGATGTGGGAAACATTATGGCCCACCTTCGATCAAGGTCCTTTCTCGTCGACTCCAACTCATTATCCGGGAAAGTGACTTAGAGACTCCTTTCAGGTGCCTTGGAGCCTGCATGCCTCAATGGCAGGTTCTTCGTGTTCGACGCAAGGCTTGCATCATTGGCCTTCGATCGAATGATTCCGTGGGTGTTCGACACCAGCTCATTGATTCACACGCCATGGATTGTACCTATAGTACCTTGAGGACCATTGTCATTATTGGTGGTACCTCTCGCGTCTGTTAACAGTTTTCATCATGGACTGGTAATCAGACGATGTTCATGCATGTTCGACTTCGACTCATGTATTCACATGTTTGAACTTGTACTTTGTTCGGGTCGAGATGGAGCGCAAGACCCTGGATCCTTGTCTGTTATGGTCCAGGCTGCGAGTTGTAGATGATCATTACATGACTCATTGATGGATGGCTGCGCCCATACCTGAGTCTTCATGGATGGCTGCGACCATACCTTATCAGTCTTTTGGTCTCCTTAGCTGGGTGGCTGCGTCCATTCCACAGACCAGTTTTCGCATGTCTTTTGGATGGCTGTGCCCATGCCTAGACTGCATGTACTTGATTGTCAGAGATTTTCGGTCCTTCCTGGTGGCGTTCCAGTTCGGCGTGTGTTGTAAAGCATTTCACCCCTCCCACTCTCTCGGTCTTCATGCTTTAGGGGGCATCTGTTACACAGTAATTTGTCACTGCCTTCCTGTCAGTCACCCTGCTGTGCCCAGATTTCACAATCACTAAGTTCCTGCTCCCTGAACTGGTTAAAAACCCATTTTTCCAAAGTTTTATTCATCAGCGCGTCTGTTCCTAAAATAACCGCGATGACAGGCGCCCTGTAGTGTATTCTGTGCGCTGCCAGCGCGGAAGAACATCACTTTTCCGCGATGGCGCACAGCGCGCCTTTCCCGTGTGCTTCCGCGCTGACATGACTGTCCCAGTTATTGAGACGCGGCGACAGCGCGACAGTTTCCTTATAATCCGCGCTGATCCAGTTTGGGCGAATTTGTTCAAACAACCAGCCTTCCAGATCACTCCAGGCTTGGTTGTTAGCTTTGTGAATGTCGACTTCCTTCTATGGCATGTCTGTTCGACCCTTTCCAACAACTCCCCTTGAAGATAAGCTCATCCTTCCACCTTTTTAGGAGACTCCTTCTCCTATATAAACTCTCACCATTACCATGAGCAGCTAGTTAGACATAGCTTGGAATAGCTTGGATTGTACAGAGCTTGTAGTGCTCAGATTGCTGCTATAGGTTTGGTGTGCTAGGTGTGGAAGTGATTGATTGCTTAGGGAAGGTTGTTTTGTGCCATTTGTGTGTGAGAGAGAGAGTTTTTTGTCTTGGGAGAATCATCCTCAAAGGTGAATGCTTGAGATACATGCTGACTGGCCCCTCCTGAGAAGGTTACCGACATCAGAACATTTGGTTGTACTCTTCTCTATTCTGATTAATAATAGATGACTGCTATTATTGTTCCATTCTCATTTGTCTATGCAATGGTTAAATGTGAATTACATCTTTTCTGACTGATGTATGGTTGCTTTTACTAGATTTCACGCTTGCGTTTGCTTTCTCTTCGTGTGTGCAGGTATCTATTCGCGGAGATCGCGGAGGATTGTGACCAGCCGAAGCGAAGGTGCGAAGGCAACATCTCTTCGTCAAACGACAGCGCGGGAATCCAAGTAGGTTCTCTTTACCTCTTGTTTAATTGTAATTAGGAACATGCGTAGCAACATTGTGTGATTGTTGCTAGACCCCTGCTGGGCTAGTAGGGATCGCCTCTATCCGTAGAGGGGATTTACCTCTCCAACAGTGCCTCTGGTTCCAGCAAACATTTATACTCTCGACAGGGTTACCTTTTAACCACTTAATCATTCATTGTCCCATCCATCTAAGAGTATAACTTTTGAAAGATAAATTCAAAAAGATATGTTTACACATATTTTTTTCTTTTTTTTTTTTATTCTTTCAATTTTTTAAAAGATAAAAAGCCATTGTCCTGGTTTGGTGGCCAGTTGTTGACAATGCCATTCACTGGTTGTAATTGAACTGAACAAGCTGGCTCGTGATGAGACCCCTTGTCTTATGATTATAAGCCATTACCCTGTTTTGATATGCAATATTGGTAATGTCAGTTTAATTAGTTCCCTATGATCATGGTAAGCAGGCTCATGATGAGACCCCTTATCTTTTATATCAGACATATTTTAGAATTACACTCTGAAAAATCATAAACTTAGTGGATGGGGTGAATGAATTTCTCCTTAAGAGTTTATGGATGACAATTTTAGAGTTGTAGATACTAAGTCTAGAAAAGTCTTTACTTCTTACAAATAACCTCTCTCGGCTCTTCAAAACTTGGAATGATTTACATTATTTTCAAGGCTAGTGAAGATTTTACAAATCTAAAAGAGGTTCTCAGAGTTTTATATTTTATCTATCTTTCTAAGAGTGTAATCTTTTCCTTAAAGGTTTCCATCTATTGAAAGTGATTATTTACAATATTTTCTTAAAGAAATTTGCAATAGTAAAAGGTCAATGAAGGACTATTTACAACATTATTATCTACAAATAAAAATTTAAAATAAAAAAACTTGGATAATGAATATTTACAGGTAAGAAGGGGTTACCTCATTAAGTAAATAATTTCTTCAAGATAAGCCCATTGACAGGAAGAGAATCTACCTTTCCTGATAGGTCTTGCAGTATGAACGTTGATGAGCCTATCTTCTCAATGATTTGAAATAGTCCAAGCCACATCTTTTGAAATTTGGTATCTTTTCCTTTGTCTTCGTGCACTTTGTCCCATTTCAAAACAAGATCACTGATTTGTAAAAAATTTCAGCCAGTAGAATTTTCATCAAAAGAAGATTTAATGACTTGTTGATGTTTTTCATGTGTGATTTTGGATTTTTCCCTTTCCTCCTCTAATTTAAGGATTTGATCATATCTTAAATGAATAGAGGACGGAGGATTTTCTTCAATAAAGTGTACTAGGGCCAGAGATGGGAGTGCTAAGTTTGTTGGTATTATAGCTTCTTTCCCATACACTAAGTTGAAAGGAGAAGTACCTATTGAGGCCTTCTGAGTTATGCGGTCTGCCCGTAATGCAAATATCAAAGACTTATGCCAATTCTTTTGATTTTGACCAACAATTATTTTAATAATCTTAATGAGATTCTTATTAGTTGATTCTGCCAAACCATTACATTAAGGGTAGTTGTTTGTAGAATACTTTAATTTAAATCCTCTCTTACGAGAGAATTCAAGTATGGTATTTTCAGAAAAATAAGATGCATTTTAAAAAATTAGGGCATTAGGTACACCAAACCTGGTAATGATGAATTGATCAATGAACTCAATGATTGCATTAGAATTGGCTACCTTCAAAGGAATTGATTCTATCCACTTCGTGAAGTAATCCGTGGCTGTAAGGATGTATCTGTGCTGCTTGGAAGAATGTGGAACAATCTTTCCTATGATATCCAGCCCCCATTGTTCCAATGGTTGTTCAATGTTCACTGGTTGTAAAGGAAAGGCTGGTTTCTTTTGTCTCCCACTAGCAGTTTGGCATATTTTACATTTGCTTACATAGTCATGGGCATCTTTAAACAAAGTGGGCCAATAATATCCAGCATGTATTATCTTGTGAGCTGTTGTATCACCTCCAAAATGTCCACCTGCTAGACCATCATGTAATTCCTACAAAACCATCCGTGCTTTAGTTTTTTCAAGGAATCTCAACAAAATTGAATCATAATTCCTTCTAAATAATACATCATCAATGATTTAAGAGTTTTTTTCATTTAATCTTAAGGCGCGTTTGTTTTTGTAATTGAAACTAGGAGGAGCATATCCATTTTTCAAATAAAAGACCAGATCTGCATACTGAGATTCAGAATTCATGATACTTATCTCATTTACTTGAAGAGCATTATCTGAATCTTCATGTTTGGAATATTAGAAGCTCCCGCTAATAACCTACAAAAACCTTGTCCTCTTACAATTTTCGCTGGTTTAATATCTATATCATACTCTTGTAATGTTGTAACCAAGTTGGCTCTCTTCTCTCCTACTTCCCTTTGGACCAACAATTGTCTCACTGCAGAGAATCAGACTATTACTTTTGTATGTGTTTTTAGGAGGAATGGCCTAAAGTGTGTGATAGATTTAAACAAGGCGAAAGCTTGTTTTTCTACTTCGGAATAGTTAAGTTCAGCACCTTGTAAATTAGAACTGAAGAAGGAGATGGGTGCTTCAATTTGCTGATCATTGATTTGTGTTAACACAACTGCATAAGATGTTTCGGTAGCTAAAGTGTACAAAATAAAATGATTAGAAAAATTGGGAGTATTCAATGCAGGAGCATTAATGATTGCCTATTTGATTGAATCAAAGGCTTCTTTTTCGTTATGTCCCCATTTGAAAACTGAATTTTTCTTAATCATGGTCTGTAAAGGTAAAACAATCTGAGAAAAATCAGGAACGAATCTTTTTACAAAATTTATCTGTCCTAAAAATGATTGCATTGATTTTTTATTGTGTGGCAGAGGAATATCATAAATCTCTTTGATCCTATCTAGATCAATGTAAATGCCATTTTTAGATACAATAAATCCTAAGAGTTTACCTTCATCAAGAGCGAAGAATTATTTCTTGGGATTTAAAGAAATCCCAAACCTTTTACATCATTCAAATATTTGTTTCAAATCATGTAAATGATTTGCTCTTTCTTGGAAAAGATAGTCATGTCATCTAGGTAGACAAAAACTAACCTGTTAATCAAACCCTTGAATGATATATCCATTTCTCTTTGGAAAGTAGCCCCAACATTAATCAAACTGAAAGGCATTTTCTGATAGGCATATGTTCCCCATTTGGTTCTAAATGTAGTTTTTAGTCTGTCATCTGGATGTACCAGTATTTGATTATATCCAGAAAAGACATCAACTCTGAACCAAGTACTGAATTAAGTGTCTACTCCATTGTTGGCAATGGGAAATTATATTTTTGGCATGCCTTATTGAGATTCCTGAAATCAATGCAAGTCCTAATATCACCATTCTTCTTCCTAACAAGTACCAAGTTAGAAACCCATTTAGAGTGTCTGACTGGGAAAATTATCTTAGCTTTCAAAAGTTTATTCAACTCTGCTTTGATCTAACTCTCCAGATTCTGGTGAATTTTCCTCAATTTTTGTTGTACAGGTTTCTCCTTAGAAATCATTAGAATTGTGTGTTGTATGATAGAAGTATCATACGTTCTCAGATCGTCATAATTCCAAGCAAAAACATTTTTATATTTGTTCAACAATCTGATAAAAGAAAATCTTTCTTATGAAGTGAGCCCTAGTCCCAGATTAATGTTTTGTGGTTTGGCCTCAGTGCCAAGATTTAGTAATTCAAACCTTAAAGTGGAACTTTGAAGTTTTGAATTAGTGACTTTTTTGAACCTATCTTTGATATCATAGAGATATTCAAGCTTGACCACAGACTTAGGTATAGAATTCTCATTCGGTATTTGTTTTATTTGAAGATCATGATCATTTTCATCAATACTCTGGTCATCATAAGATTTTTCAGAAGTTAAGAAATTTAAAATGTATTCATAATGATTAAATACCCGTCAATTGGTGACATTATCTAGAACAGATGGTCTAAAAAATAATTCAACTGCAAACCTATCAGGACTGTAATCCTCGGATGGTAGGAGCTTAGAAGCAACATTAGCTAATAAATCAGTTGTTGCATTCTGAGATCTAGGGATAGGAGAAATATTAAATGCTATAAAATGAGATATGAGGTCTTGAACCAAGGATTGATAATGCTTGAGATGTCCTGAAAGGCAATGGATAGTATTCCTTCCCTGTTTGATGACAATCTCAGAATCACCAAATACCTTTAGATATTGAATCTTCAGGGCTATTGCTTTAAAGAGCCCTTGAATTAATGCCTCATATTCCACAATATTATTTGTACACTCAAATTCTAGTCTGCATGATAGCATAGTTTTTTCCCCTTCAGGACTAACTAAAATACATCTTGCTCCTACACCATCATTAGATTTTGATCCATCAAAATATAAAGACCAAAATACAGGCTTATCTACAGGTTTATTTACAATTTCTTCAGCAATAGTAACACACCTTGAGGTATCCATATGAGAGAAATTTTCTATCTATGATGTGAAACTATTAATAGCAAAATGAGATGATTGAGCATTAAAATTACCAAAGAATGATTCGGCTGAGTAATTTCCGAGAATGTTGTTATTGAAAGCTATAGGTTGGTTTTCCTGCTCAAACTCTGTTACAGTATGGGTCATGTGTTTTTCCCGATCGATTTTGATTTGATTTGGTTTCCCTTTATAGGGAAGCCACATATGGGACCAATCAGTAGAAATGTAACCATGGAGTTTCTCAGACCAATCCCTACTTAAAATTAAACCATAAAACTCAGGGATGTCAGCAATCAATATATCAATTCTCTGAACTACTCTTGGATCAACTAATTAGCTAATGGTGACTGAATTAATCTCTCCTAAGACATGAACCTTAGTTCAATCTAACTAAACAATATGTATTGCATATTTTTGGGGCTCAATGTTTAATTTTGAGCAAACCAAGGTAGGTATTATGTTTGATGAAGCCCTTGAATCTATTAAGCAATTGTGTAGATTTCTATTGTAGATCTCATAGGTCAAGAGAAAAGGAGAAGTATAAGAATTAGATCTATCTCCGATCAAAATAGCATCAGTAGCATCTACTTTATCCGAAGGTGGATTACCTAATCCTTTAGCCTCTTTGGATGATACAACATTTGGAGGAGGAGAAGAAGGTATTGCATTTAACTCTTTAAGCAACAATTTCTGTTGATGTTTGAGCTTGATAAGCTCAAATAAAGAAATATTCGCTCTAGTATTCTTCATGTCTTCAATAATGTTGTAATCCATAGAGTCAGAGACTACCAATGTCTTAGATTATGAGGGTGGATTGGATGATGATGTCTGATTTTGGGTAGGCAAAACTGGAGTTTTCTTCATGGGAGCCTTATGTTTGGTAGTAGGACTTGTATTTTTCTTCTTTTGAGTTGTCTGAATAGGCTCTGCAGTGACTTTACTTCTGGTATTTACTAGGAGAGCTTCCTGTTCACTTTCAGTATCAGAGTTAGGTAAAATGAAGTCCCACATACCGTGACATTCAACTATCTCATCTTATTTTGCTTCCTCTAATGACAAAACTATGTCTTCATCCTCCTCATCATCTGGATCTGATTATGCATTAGATATGGCATTAGATGGTTTTGAATCAGCTCTTTTGAAGTTCCTAAATGGTTTTTCGATGGAGGTTTCAGCTACCTGTTTCTTTATTTTTACCATTTCGTTGGACATAGTCTTCAAAATTTTTTGCAAACCCTCCATATCATATGGATCTTTAGCTGCTTTCTTTTTCGAATAATCTTTCAAAGTAAATTTTTTGGACTTTCTTTCTTCAAGAGTGGTTTCCTTTTCTAAAGCAATAATACGTTCTTCAACGGCAATCGCTTCATTCATATTCTCTGCTAAGGTGGGCTTTGTAGCCCTATCAATGAAGATGGCTATATTCAAAGGTAAAGCAGAAATGTACCATTCGCTTCAGACTTCTTCACTGGGCTTAGACGTAGAAGGAATTTTATTCAAGAGCTTATTAAATCGCAAGTTGAAATCTTTAATGGGTTCTTTTGACTCAGTTTTAAGATTGGAGAGATCATTGATTAATGTCGCTATGGACCTATCATCTCCGAACTTAGTTAAAAACTACTCTTGGAAAGAATTCCAACTATTAATAGATCCTGGTGGTAATGAAAAATACCATGATCCAGCTGCTCCTTGTAAGGTGTGTGGGAAAAGCCTCAAAACAACATCTTCTTTTGTCACCCCATTTAAGTTTATTGACAACATAAAGTTGTTTATATGTTCTTCTGCTAGCATGCCGATATCAAGATTAAACTTTGGTAACCACTTTTCAAGATGGGCCGGTAATTGACTCAAGGGTGCAGTTATTGCGACTGCCCCTAGATTTTTCCATGGCCTTGGTCATGGTTGATTTTGTGCCATTTTTGTACTAACAGCAGAAGAAAGTCAGGATGTAGTTAAAATTGGTTGGGTAGAGGATATCGAAGTACTTGTACCGTTTTGGACTATGATGTGTAGTTGGGGAATGGATGGTTGAATTTGCAATGATTTGGACGAGGTGGATGATGATGATGAAAGAGTCTCACTGTCGAACTCTAAAGGTGTCTTCCTAGCTCTTTTCTGACTAGGCAGAGGAAATTTTGTTGGTGGGATACCAAGCTTTTCACTCTGTAATCTTGTAAGAGGCTGAGAAGGAATGTATTCCAAAGTCACACTGCCTTGGGATAACTCAGACTGTTCATGGGATATTTAAAACCCTTGAAGTTTATGAATTAAAGACTAGACTTCAGGGGGTTCAAGGGAATACTTGTCCGATATGTTCAAGTTTTCAGCAGTGGGTGTTGTCTTTTCAACTTCTCGCTTGAAAATGGGAGATTTAGAATGCAAGGGAGAAGTTTGAGGAGATGGTGAGGGAGATTTACTCTCAGAATGGGCTATGGATTTGGATTTTCTCACCATTCACAGTTCATGCCCTCCTTCTAGCACCAAAAATGTTGATGCCTCTAAAATCGCTGCATCAACATCGGGGAAAACCACTCGTCTGGACCTTAGTGCAGCTCCTTTTCCATTTGGTATGGTGGCTCCGACTAGATATAATAGGACTAGTTTCCCAGTGATGTATGAGTTGATGGGTGATTGTTTTATAATGTCTAACGAAGGTGATAAGTGTTTTATCCTACAATTCAAAAGTATACAAATATAACTATATAACCCGGGCATCCTTTTAACAATGCGATTTCTAATTATTTCTAACAGACAAATAATCATAAAGATGGCTTATTCATAAATAGAAAGATGTATTCATATGATGATTACTTCGTTTAAAAAGTTAAACGAAGTAATAATATAAGCATATTGCATTCATTGTAATATATATCACTAACATATATCCTTTGAAATAAACAAATATCAATCTTCAGAAATGATATAATAAAGAATCATTTGAAAAATCATACATATATCAACAATAGCAACTTTTAAGAAATGTTCATTCACATAAAGAAAGAGGACAAAAACAGTGATAGAAGTACCACATGGATTTGAATGATTCCGATGTAAACAACACTCTGATTCCACTTTCCTAATTGAGAAAACCTCTAGAAGATGCAAAAGTGCAAGTCTTGAAAACATCTTCTTTCACAAAATGCAGAATCTTGATCCACTTTTGATAAAATAAATTATAAGTACAGAAGTGCAACTTCTTAAGTCAAATCTTATACAAATTGAGGACCCTTTATAAATACATGAAAGGGTCTTAAATAATAAAAATAAAAACTAACTATCAAAAAAAAAATTATGAGCTATTCAAACTGTAGACATGAAAATCTGGGATTTGCTATAAAAATATTAGTGCAATAGCGATTGAACTAATTCATTGAATCAACTTCCTTTCTTGTGCTTGTAGCTAATAGATTGCGAGCATTTGCTGGATTTATGGAGGTTGACTCATCCTGGAATGTAGCTAGGCTATGTAGGTGGCATCAGAGAGTTCGAGAATCATGCAGTTGACTGCGTCGGAAAGGCATTTCATGGACATCTGCTGGCTATGTGGCTTGACTAGAAAAAACCAGAATGTATCCCATGTCAAGTTTTGCACTTCTCCGATATATTTTTCTCTACTTGCCAGCTCCTATCTCCAATGATGTTCCAGTGCCTTTGCTTTTGGGAGTTTACCTAGAGAGAAATTGGAGATCAAATTAGACATATGAAAACTGTTATTTACTAATTCAATTACACCGTTCATTGCAGCTCTAGATCTAGAAGTTGCTCTTTCAGCTTTCATTAGCTGGGACTCCCATTCCGAAAACAGGATTTCCTTGTGCGATTCTTGTATCTTTGGCAAATTGGTAGCCCTTCCTTCTACGGAATCTTGCCAAGAAAGAAAATTTGTTATCCTTTCATCTGCTTTTTCCAATTCCAGTCTGGCGTCAACTGCCTTCTCAATTAGCAATGCAGAGATATCGCACAATGGGTCGGCCAATGATATGTTATGGCAAAGGATGTTCAACTGTCGGGACAAGGATTTGGTTATCTCCAAGGCTTCTTTTCTGAATTCACTAACCTATGGATAACCCCTGTACTTTTCTATCTGTAATTGCATTTGTGCAATTTGATCTTCCTTGGCCTTCTTTTCCTGCTCAATTGTCATCTAAAGCATGCTTAGTTCTTGAGACAACTCCTGTTGTTTCTAGAGAGTCTGCTTAATTAATGATTTCTGTAACTTTCAACGTGACAATTAAAAGCCATAAAGATATGTCGCATCACGAATCTTGATAATGGTTCTTTAAAAATAAATATCGTAACTTCCCGATCAACGATAAGCGATTAATCACATATCACAGATCGGGTGGTATAACCGTTATTCTTAATTGTTTCCTTTGTAAAGTTTTGATTGCGATAAGTCGCATCGATGGATTCCAAATGGGCATTTGTTATGCATTTTGTGCTTTCAACGATGGCCGATTGCGATCGGATTATCACATCGAAAGATTTATATGACCCCTTGGAATGATTCCTTGATAGGTTGTGATCTGCGCTTTCAGATGGTGTTATCGCATCATCAATTACCAATGGAAACCTTAAGTCCATCTTTTAAACAAAGGATGCGACACATCCATTTATATTTGTTTTATGACAAGGTCTTGTTTAATATTTAAATCTGATCAGACCTTTTCATAAGTATTTTCATGTGTTGTATAGATTTTGCAAAGTTGCGATTATTATTGAATTTAACCTAAAAGCAAAAGACTTATCACAACTGTAGGAATTTACAGGGTAAGTTCCTCAGACAGAACACCAAAGAACACCGCTCACAAACAGATCACAGATCAATACACTAGTATTTTGATGTGGTTAAAACCCTCAAAGAGGGAAACAGTCCACGGCCTGAGCCAACGCGGCCACTTCAGGAAATTTATTAATAAAAGAATGAAAATTTACATAAGTTTCTCTCATGGACGGTTACCCTACAAATGACCCTCCATGCTCTTTAAATAGAGATCATGGACCAATTGGGTGTTAAGCCACGGATCAAGTGTCGGTAATACCGAGGAGAGAATGAACCATCGGATCACTACATATCGTGACCGTCGGATTGTAAGTTACAAAATGTACATAGTAAAGAAACACACTTTACCTAACTCTATACTAGACCAAGTTATACTTAACTATTTCCTATGTGTCGGAATATCCTAACATCCCCCCTTAAGAACAACTTGGGATAGGATTGAAGGATTTACAAATATGACACAATAGGAGAAGGAAGGAGGCACTAGAGCCTATCCCCCCTTAGTGACAACTTCCTAAACTCCAACCATAAATTGAAGTTTAGTAAACTTCGCCTCTGTGAGAGCCTTTGTAAAGATGTCTGCAACTTGATCATCTGTTGAACAATATTGCACTTCAAGAACATGGTCGTGAATGAGCTTTCTGATGAAGTGCATGTGCAGTTCAATGTGTTTGCTGCGCTGATGTTGGACTGGATCTTTGCATAGTTGAATGGCACTTTGATTATCACACCAAAGTATAGTCGAATGTTGCTGCTGAAAGCCAAACTCTGACAGGATCTGACGAAGCCACAAGGCTTCCATACTAGCTTCTACAGCACCACGATACTCTGCTTCTACTGAAGAAAGAGAAATGGAACCTTGTTTCTTGCAAGCCCATGTAATAGGTCCTGAACCAAGAGTGAACACATAACCTGTAGTAGACTTCTGATCATCAGGGTCACTAGCCCAATCGGAATCAGTGAAACCAACCAATAGAGGAGATGCTTCGGCACTGTAATGAATCCCAAACTGAACTATACCTCGAACATAATGAAGTATTCTTTTAGCTGCTTTCCAATGACTTTCATGTGGGTTTTGCATAAACCGAGCAACAAGGCCAACAGCAAAGGAAAGGTCAGGACGAGTATGGGTTAGATACAAAAGTTTTCCTACAAGTTGACAGTATAAGGTAGCATCAACTTCAGGAGAAGTACAAGTGACTGAAAGTTTGACTCCAGACTGAAAGGGAGAAGGGGCTGGCTTACAGTCTTCCATGTGAAAATGGTGTAGAATATCACAGGCATACCTGGACTGGGAAAGGGAAATACCTTCCTTGGATTGCAAGACTTGAAGACCAAGAAAATAATGTAAGTGTCCTAAGTCTGTCATTTCAAACTTCCTTTTAAGGCTAGACTTCACATGGTTTATAAGGTTGGGATCACTACCAGTCAGGATAAGATCATCAACATAAAGAACAAGAATGATAAGAGACTCGCCCACTTTCTTGGTGTAGACAGTATTGTCAGAATGACACCTAGAAAATCCATTTTCTAAAAGAAATTTATCCATTTTGGCATACCAAGCTCGAGGAGCCTGCTTGAGACCATAAAGGGATTTCTTAAGCCAACATACAAGGCTGGAGTCTATTTGTATAAAGCTAATAGGTTGTTCCATATAGATTTCTTCATGCAAGTCCCCATGCAAGAAGGCAGATTTAACATCCATCTGATGGACTTCCCATTTGAAAGAAGCAGCAAGGGAAAGAACAAGGCAGATAGAGTTCATTTTGGCAACAGGGGAGAAGGTTTTAGTGTAGTCAATGCCTTCAACTTGTGAAAAACCCTTAGCAACAAGACGAGCTTTATGTTTATCAACTTTCCCATCTGGTCCATACTTGGTTCTGTAAACCCATTTGCATCTATCAAGTTTTCATTCCTTTGGTAGAGGAACAAGATCCCATGTATCATTTGCCAATAATGAATGATATTCTTCATTCATAGCTGCTTCCAAATCTGGATGGCCTGAAGCTTCTGCAAAGGTGTCAGGATCATAATTCACTGAAGCTTGAGCCAGTAAAGAAGAGGCTCTATCAAACTGAGAACGTGTACGTCGCTGATCTGTAGGATCACCAACAAGATCACCTGTTGCATCCCGAGTAGCACGGACCCATTTTGGAAGCTGAGGAGCTGAAGGAGGATCTTGAGAAGGTGGGGGAGGATTTTCATCCTCACTTTCATCATCTGAAGAAGAAATATTTTCAAAAGTAGAAGAGATAGGGAGAGGTGGCACATCCGCCGAACTAGGCTCGTAGGCTGATATATTTTCAGCAAACTTTACATCTCTTCTACTGATAACATTTTTGGACTTAAGTGGAATAAGTCTATATCCTTTGACATCTTCAGAATATCCAACAAAAATACATTTTTCACTCTTAGGTTCTAAAGCTTTATGTTTCTCATCTGGAATATGGGCCCATGCTTCACTTCCAAAAACACGAAAGTGACTTACATCTAGTTTAATTGAGCTCCATGCTTCTTCTGGAGTGATATTCTTTAAAACCTTAGTAGGAGTGCAATTTATTATGTAATTTGCACAGTTAATTGCTTCTGCCCAAAAATTAAGACCAATTCCTTTAGATTGAAGCATACAATTAGCCATTTCCTTTAAGGTGCGATTCTTCCTTTCAGCTACACCATTTTGTTGTGGAGTATATGGAACAGTATGTTGCATTTGAATTCCATTCTCAGTGCAAAATTTGATGAATTTGTTGTTGACATATTCTCTGCCATTATCAGATCTTAGCTTAAGAATTTGATGTCTAGATTGTTTTTCAACAAAGGCCTTAAAGGCCAAGAACATGTTAAATACTTCACTCTTGAGTTTTAAGAAGTATACCCAAGTGCGTCTGGAGAAATCATCAATGAAAGTTAAGAAATACTTGTAGCCAGAGAATGAAACAACTGGAAGTGGACCACATAAATCACTATGCACAAGCTGTAAAGGGGATGAGGCGTGCCAAGAGGCACATTTTTCAAAACTATCCCAATGATGTTTTCCGAGTACACATCCGGAACAAACACCATCTCTGCAAGATACCATTGGAAGACCTGTCACCATATTTTCTTTACATGGATTCTGAAGGGAGCGATAGTTTAAGTGACCAAATCGCCCATGCCAAAGTTTACTCACTTCATCGTTATGAGAAACACATACCGAGGGAAGATTTGATGACCCAAAGTTGTGAAACTTATACAACCTTGTAGAATCATTAGCAATGCCAGTAGCTAAAATCTGTCTAGGGTCTCTTAGGTCCTTAATTACAACATCGTGAGGTGAAAATTCAATGATTTTACCTTTACCTGAATGAGTTATCTGATATACAGATAGAAGGTTGCAGGATAAGGTTGGAACACATAATACATCATTAAATTGACCATTGTCTATATGAACAGTTCCAGTCCCTACAACACTAAGAGATCTATCATCACCAACATATATATTTTTGGTGTTACAATCATTTAAAGAAGAAAACATGGCTTTGTTTTTGGCCATGTGATAAGAAGCTCCAGAATCAATAAGCCACTCATGAGAATGAGAAGAAGAAGATACATTTAGTGCATAGCCAGACCGAGATGCTTGACAACCACATGCAGGAAGTGCTATTCCTGAAGATGAAGTTGAAGTTGAAGAGTGCTCCAAATGGATGTTATGCTTCTTCATTGCTGCTTCCAAGGCTTCCATCTTCTTAAAGCATTTGGATTCTAAGTGGCCATCTCGATTACAAAAGGTGCAATGTCTATCAGTATTCTTCCCTTTCTTTTTATTTGTCTTATCATTTTGTTGAAATGATTTTTCATTTTGAGGCTGAAATTGCTTAGGACCCTTGTTTGGTTTAGGACCATTCCTTTTAGGATACAACTTCTTAGGATTCTTTGAATTTGGTTGTTGTTGGGCGGCTAACGCTTTCTTAGAAGAGTTTCCAAGATGAAGAAGACCAAGGTGTAAGAGTTTTTCTTGTTCTCTTGTTAAAGAATCACAAAAGGAATCAAAGGAAGGGGACTTGTAGGCTTTTCCTTGAGAAATGAAGGCTTCTCTTATAGAATGGAAGGTGGAAATGTGGAGGTTTTTTGTTACAACAAAACCCGCAGGTGTTGGTAAATGTTACAAACTAGTAACTAGGATCTCCAGGGTGGAAATTATGGATTCTATAGAGGTGTGGTGATTTTTCCGACACCCCCCCTCAAACACAACTAGGGGGAATCGAAGCTAGGTCTAAGCTCTGATACCATGTGGAGGTTTGCCGTTACACCAAAACCCGTAGGTGTTGGTAAACGTTACAAACCAGTAACTAGGATCTCCAGGGTGGAAATTATGGATTCTATAGAGGTGTGGTGATTTTTCTGACAGGAAACAAACACAGAATAGGTTGGTCCCAACTTAGTAAGAATGGAATAGATAAGGTTACTATCTTCTTTCTTAACCTTAACACCTTCCAAGAGAAGTCTAAGGGTCTTGAACTTGGACAAAAAATCTTCAATGCAAGAAAAATTATTGGGGTCCAATGTAAGCAACTCATTTTCGAGTTGATGGGCTTTAAGTTCATTTTGAATTCCAAAAACTTTAGTGATCTGTTTCATTGCTTCCTCAGGAGTATCAAGTTCCGCAATATGGAATCTAAGATCTGGAGAAATAGACATCCCTATCAACCCTCGTGCTTGATCTTGCCTATTTTCCCATTTAGCTGCCTTATCTTCATCTTTCGGTTTGGTTTCTTGGCCTGAGGCTATTCTGTAGAGACCTTTACTTCTAAGTAAATCCACAATGTAGGACTACCATTGGAAGTAGTTGGTGCTGTCAAGAATAACTTGGCATGGACTTTCCATTTGAAAAAAAACTGAAGCTATAGATGCTGATACTAAGTGTTCCAATGGAAAGATCTCGAAAAATTAGGCTGGTTCAAAAAAAACAGCTTCCGGATGAAGAAGTTATGGCTTTTTGAAGAAAATTTGATGAAGATGCCGACGAAGTGCGGGAATGTACGGAAATGAATGATAATGTTAAAAAAAAAAAACCCCTTTCCAAACTTAATCTAATTAGCTCAAAAAAAAGAAGACTTGAACTCAAGACCTCTACTCTCATAAAGTAGCTTTGGACCAAGTGAGCTAAAATAAAAGTTTAGTAATTTTTGGAAAAGAGGAAGGGGGGTTTGTTTTTTCTTTTTTTTAGTCGCTGAAGCTTTGTGCTGTGTGCTTACTTTGAGAAAGCTCTTTTTCCCTACCAAAAAAAAAACACAAAACCCAACACGGACATACAAAAAAAAACGAACCTTAAGGCTCGAAGTTAGCTTTAGCCGGAAACTAAATATTTTCCTCAATGTTTCTGATTTTCTGAGATCACACTAAGGCGCAGCGGAAAAGAGCATACGCATGAGAAAAATCCTTCCTTTCTATTTTTGATTTTCCCAGATCGCACAGAGTCATGGGGAAAAGAGCATACGCAGAAATGAAAGGTATAGATCCGGTATTAAAAAAAACAAAAAGCTAAATAAACCGAAACCGAAATAAACAGAGAGAGAATAACTGTAAACTGCAAATAAACATTGTATACCTCTAGATCTTAAAAATGACGTAGCTAGGGCTATCGGAAACCTTTTCGCGTGAAACGAAAGGGGTTCCTCACTGGAACAGATGCTCCCAACACAATAGAGCAGTCCTCTCGGCCCGAAACTAGTCAAAAATAGTAGATCTAGGAAACGACAGTCGGATGTAGTTCTACCAGCTTCAGATTTGGATCACCAACGGACGCGGCCCTCAAATAGCTCTGATACCATGTAGGAATTTACAGAGTAAGTTCCTCAGACAGAACACCAAAGGACACCGCTCACAAACAGATAAGAGATCAATACACCAATATTTTGACGTGGTTAAAACCCTCAAAGAGGGAAACAGTCCACGGCCTGAGCCAACGTGGCCACTTCAGGCAATTTATTAATAAAAGAATGAAAATTTACATAAGCTTCTCTCATGGACGGTTACCCTACAAATGACCCTCCATGCTCTTTAAATAGAGATCATGGACCAATCAGGTGTTAAGCCACGGATCAAGTGTAGGTAATACCGAGGAGAGAATGAACCGTCGAATCACTACATATCGTGACCATCAGATTGTAAGTTACAAAATGTACATAGTAAAGAAACACACTTTACCTAACTCTATACTAGACCAAGTTATACTTAACTATTTCCTATGTGTCGGAATATCCTAACAACAACTATTGATTTTATCTAAGTTCTAAAAAGGGGACCCATTTCTTGTTAAAGTTTTAGATAAAAATTTTGAAATGGGAAGGGTTGTTGTATAGCACAACACCTCCTTATTCCAAAGCCCTACACTTAAGCTATTGTAGGTGACAAGAGCCCTAAAAATATATAAAACTCTAAGTGAATTTTAATTAACATTGTATTATTAAGTTGTTCTTTACTCAATTGGTGATGAAGGTGAAACTTATGATGTTATGACACGACCCAAAATATTAATGAACTCTAAAATGCAATAACATCTTTCAAATTCGATGAAATTCTATTTAGATAAAAGAAAGAGTTTCTTTGATTTTTTGAGAAATGAAATGCGAAAACTCACAAATTTTCCAATTTTCTTAAAGCGACCAATTTCACTATTTTGTAATGAAATTGCAGTCAACAAACTAATTTCTAGATTTCCCTAATCATCAAATAAGCCAAAATACTCTTTTTCCCTAATCACTCAAAACTTTCAAGCACACAAAAATCAATCAAGAGAGCTAGAGAAAAGACATATTCTCCTATGAATTCTTTGATTTAATGATAATAACAGTGAAATCGCCAAAAAAAAATCAAGATGAAAGCAACAATTTCTTTTATCAAGCAAAAATAACTATAGTTCTTTCACAAAATCGTAAGGTCTTAAGAAACCCTAATTTGCAATTCCAAATGATTTTGACCACAAATAAGCAACAATTAAGGCTTAACTAGTGTATTTGAAAGAAAAAAAATTAAGAATATCATAATCAGAAGGACACTCTATCTTGTTTTGATCAATCAACAAATCAACCAGGAAAAAACCCTAAGGAATTCTTTCAAAAAGATCTAATTTTCAAAAATCATCAACAAAACAATAAAATAAGTTTAGAAGAGACACAACACAGTCCAAACAAGGATAATGACTCTTTCAGGAAAACAAAAGCAAGTTTGGGTTCAAGCCAAAACAAAATTTTAAAAAATTTTCAAGTCCTGTGTGGGTCTTTAGTACAAAACAGAGCGCATGCGCTTTGTTGCTATGACAAAAAGGGCACAGAGATGCACTTTGTTAACAAACAAACACAACAAGGAGGAAAACCTAAGAGAAAAATAAAAATTCAAAGAATCAACCACTCATATCTAAAAGGCCACTAATTTATGAAGACTCAGGTCTCGATAAATCGGAAAAATTCGAAAGAGAGACTAAGGAAAAAGGAAAGAATAGAGATGTTCCCTAGTATGGTTGCCATTTTGTTACACCAGACAATCCCTCTTGCGGACAAGAGAGATCTACCTAGATCTTAAATGGAAACTAGAAACAATCATGACAATTGAACTGACTCTTTCCCTAAGTTGAACTTGTTCAAATTATAAGCAGTATAGCTAATGGATGAGCCTCTTACCTATTTCACGAAATTCCTGATGAAGATCCCTTGTTGTGACTTGATACAATTCTTCAATGCTTGACAAGACCTGGAAACGTAGACCATAAAATAATCAAAAGAACATGTGATATAGTAATCCAAACTATTTAGCCTAATGATCAAGGAAATTATGGATTGAACTTGCCTTAATAAACATTATAAATAATTGTAAACCATTCATCATTCACATAAGCCAAAATTAATGGGAGAAAGTGTTCATTTGTATTAATTAGAAAATAAGAGGAACCTTATAACATTCGCCTTGATGTCATGAGGACCTTCCCAAATGCCTTCAATATCCTCCTTAGATGACAAGCTTTCCAATCTCAAACCAACATCATAACTAGTTTTTTTTCTCTCAATTCTGAACTCCTCAATCCCTCTACCCTCTAGTAATTTTATAGAACAAGAGGAGGAAGTTTAAGATCCAAAAGAGAAGGATGAGACTCTTTTATTAAGGGATTAGGTTACCATGAGAAAAGGGATGGAGATGCATATTCTGAGGGTTATAGTTCAAATAGTCATCACCTGCAAGCTTTCAGTTGGGAAATATTCAACCAACTATGTTTCTAGAATGTACATTTTATTTTTACTTTCTAGAATTAACCTGCACGGGTTTATAGTGGCAAAAAGAGTGTAGCTCTGTGCTATTCACAGAGTCAATTTTAGCGCATGCACAAGAAACTCTAGAGAAAACAGTGCAGTTGAAACTTAACAAGGTGTGACAGCTATTTTTCTCAAATTTCTCATGTACTTCAACATATTTTGGGTTGTTGAACTTCCGAGGGAGCTAGTTCAAACATGGTCACGAATGGTAAAAATATCCATAAACTGATCAAATTTCATGGAGACAAATTGACATGTAAGTAAAATCACTTGGAAGAAAAATCACTTATCATCACAAAACATTGTTTCTTGCGCCAAACAAAAATAAAATACAACTGAAATTAAAGGAGAGATAAACTATGATTTTTTCATCCTATTTATGTGAACACATGCGAAGGTTTTGTGGTTTTTCTATGAAAAGTACAGGTCTGAACTTCATCCTTCACTATAGGTCCAAAAATTCTGTGATTTGACCATATTTTAGAGTGTTTGATTAACACTAACTTTTGTTGACTTTGACTTGGTTGGATGAGACTTGGAGGAGGGTTGATGTGGATATTTATGGCAATCTTGGTCCTAGTCTTCATCTTGGGTCTTGTATATCTCATTTTGATCTAATTTTATAAGAGAAGGATTTTTGGGTTTTCCCTCTTATGGGGTTTTTCCCTGGCTTGGAGCATAATTCTTGGTGTTCTTTGTTTCCTTTTGATATTTATGTTTTTCATTTTTGTTACTTGATGAAGAAGACAATCTAAGTAATAAGAAGCCAAAAAGAGTTCACAAGTAATCATCAAGTTAAGATAAATCAATCATTTTCTTCTGACACTTGGTTTCTCAACATGAAGTAGGGTAATAGGTCCTATGACATCCCTCCTGTGATCTATAATGGGAAATCCTCAATAGTATCTCTGAAGAAAGATATCCCATTGAGGGGGTCAAGAAGAGGTATGAGGCATCACCAATTTTATAGTTGATGAAGTTTGAATCTTGGTTTGTCAATTTTGGCCCTATGTAGGAAAGAAGACATGGAAGGAGGTGATCCCCTTGGAAGAGTTAAAAATGGGAAGGCCACATAAGGGCTTATATAAAGATATAAATCTAAGGAGTTAGACATGTATTGAAAGAGAGTAAAAAATGATCCATCCAAATCTTGATAAGGAAAATAAAACATCCCTTGAATCTCATAATAAATGTCGAATCTACAGATGAGGTGACCCACTAATTCAATCTCATGTATATGGAAAATCTAATAGATATTATTGAGAAGAGGAAAATATCCCAAGAGAGAGAGAAAATGTACAAAATTTGATAGTAATACGTATGCGCAAGACAATCTTGAAACTAGTAAGTTCATAAATCCATGACTGTAAGGTCATTGGCATCATCATAATGATTGTCATCATCATCACCACCATCATCGTCATCATTATTTTCGTCATTGAATTATCATCATAATCACCATTCATGTCATCGTCATCATATTCGTCATCATCATCATCATCATTATGGACATTATAATCATTTATTCATAATTATAGGTGTGATACAAAATATCATCAACCCAAGAAATGTTATGAGTGTTAGAAAGGGGTTGTTAGGACACATGATGATGACCTAGATGAAAATAATGATAATTATTATTAGATGATGATGAATTGGAAGACAACGCCAAAGATAATGATTATGATTATGACCATGAAAACATTTAAAAATTCAGAATATTGGCCAGGTCATTAGCATCGTCATCATCATGATCATTTTCATCATCATCATCATTGTCATTGTAACCACCATCATATTTGTCATCATAATCACAATTCAAGTTGTCATCATCATCTTCATTATCATCATCATCATAATTATTAGCATTGCCATCAGGTGTTCATAATTGTCAATGTCATAAGAAATATCATCAATGTGGAAAATATGATGAATGTTGGAAAAGGGATGCAAAAGTGAACAAAAAAATGGGGGCAACAATAGACATAGAATTGGATGAAAAGTGGGTGCAAGATAAGTAGATGCAAAACAAGGTAGAAACTTTGACACAAAAGCGGATGGAAAAGTAGATGGAATAGTTGGTGCAAATATGGACAAAAAATGGGTTGGCAACGCGGATGCAAATGTGGAAGAAAACATGGGTGCAATAGTAGGCATAAAACTTAGCATTAATTACGGTGAAACAAATGTGGATAAAACAACGAACACAAAAAATGGCACAAACTTGGATGAAAAAATGAGGTAAACTTATATGCAAAAAGGGATGTCAACATGGACCAAACATCGGTTCAACATGGGTGCGACGATGGACACAAAATTATATGAAAAAGTGGACGCATCAGAAGTGGATGTAAAATTACATGCGAAAAACATAAACAATATTTGATGCAAACTTGGACCCAAAATAGGATGCAAATTTGGACGAAAAAGTGGAAGAAAATGTGGGTTGCAATGGTAGGTACAAGATATGGCACAAATTGTGGCACAAGAAAAGTGGATGCAAAAGTGGATGTAATAAAAGACACAAAAAGGATGCAAACTTAGATGCATGACAAGATTAAATAAGGGATGTAAAAGTGGATGCAAACATGGATGCAACAGGAGAAACAAAATTGGATGAAAAATATGGATGCATTGGAAGTAGATGCAAAAGAAGATACAAAATGAGATGCAAAACCCAACACATAAACCCAACATAAAAGTGAATGAAAAAAGAGATACAATATTTGATGCAAATATTGGACGCAAAAGAGGATGCGAACATGGATGCAAAATAGGAAGTAAACATGGGTACAACAACAAGTGCAAAACATGGCAAAAATTGTGGCACAACAAAAGTGGATGTAATGATAGATGAAAACAAATGAAGATGCAAAAGGGATGAAAAGGTGGATGTAAACATGGGTGCAACAATGGATGCAAAATAGGATGCAGAAGTTGATGCAACGAAATTTGATGCAAAAGTATATGAAAAATGAGACACAAAACCTGATGCAAATATTCACGCAAAAGTGGATACAAAAAGGGATGAAAAAATATACGTAAATTTCGATGAAAACCTACATGTATATGTGGATGCAAGTATGGATGCAAAATTAGAAGAAAAAATGGGTGCAAAGGGAGGTGCCAAACTAGGTGCAAACTATGGCACAAGAAAATTGGATGCAATAGTGGACACAATAATAGATGCGAAAGAGGATTTAAATATGGATGAAAAATTGGATGCAACATATGTAGATACAAAAGTAGATGCAAAACTAGACATAAACCTCAATGCAAAACTTAGCGCAATGGGGATGCAAAAATGATGCAAAATGGATGCAAAAAGTGATTTAAAAAAGGATGTAAAGGATGATGAAAAAGTTTATGCAAGTGTAGGCACAAAAAGTGGATGGAACCGAGGATGCAAAAGTAGGTGAAACAAAATTAGGTGCCAAACTTGATGCAAAACATGGTGCAAAGGATGGCACAAAAATTGGCATAAAACCTGGCATAAAACCTAGTGTAAAACCTGGTGCAAAACCTGGTGCTAAACTTGGTGTAAGACTTGGTGAAAAAATCAGTGCAAATTTTGCATCACATTTTGCACCATATTTGATAAATGGACACAAATATCACAAAAAATGGGCTCTATACGCAAAAAAGGAAGCAAAAACGGATGCTAATCATAGGGTTTTATTGTAGTGAAATGTTAGATGCAGGATGATCCACAAATAGGAAGAACTGGGTCACAAAAACTCGATGTTAAAGGCCTTGTGTGTAAATGATGTCATGATGATCGTAATATCCTATAGCTAGTTATGTTGTTTTTGAGATGATATTCTTTATAATATTTTATGATAATGGTCATGGTATGGACTCCCTTATAACCATTGAGTGAGGGGTTAACACCCTCATGAGCATTTAATAATAAAATTAAACGTTTGTTGGTTTTCACCCTATGGGGTTTCCAGGGTATATTTGTGTCTAATGATGTGGTTTCCTGTTGTGCTACTTTTATGATGTGCATTCCTTACATGAGTTGATGTTTATAATATCATGTGATTAACTAATTCAGTTAAAGGGATCATGAAAATAATGCAAGGTTACATTAGAAATTTTATGTTAAGATGCTACAATAGTGGTTGTTAATATTTATGTAACTTGCTATTCCTTTACTAAAGTTACTCTATGTAATGATGACGATTCTATCTAATGGTTAATGAGGAATCTGGAATAGAAATTTTTGGATAGTTACTTGTGGGTGAATTGTGTAAAACATTTCTAACTCCATGCATTTTCATGCAAGGTTACCGGGGGGATGTTACATATAGTCGAGATTCTAAGAAATATATATATTTATGAAAAAGATATATATCAATTTGTATTTTCTTTTTTTGTCATTATATTAAAATAAAACAAAGCAAAAATATAATATTGGAACAATAAAGATAATTTTAATGATTCTTTTTAGTTTATGTGTCATCGTATTTAATAACTAGCACAATTGTTCATTTTAATTGTATTAGGTAAATGTGAAAAGATAAATATGTATTCACATGATGTCATTAGTTATTTAATCATTTGCATGGTAATTTCATAATTGTACTAGATAAATTTGAAAATGTAAACATAGATTTAGAATTGCAAGTTAGTTAATATTTGAAATTTCATCTACTGATGTAGATGACAAGATGATAATTTTCCATAATATTTCATTTATGAACATAAGACTAGCATATCCATGTTGTTGAGGTATTGCCATTGATGTCAAAGAAATGGTTAAACATGGCCCTTAAACTAGAAGCAACCCCTGATGTAAATTAAGAATTTTGTGGAAAAAATCAATGAAACCAAAAGAATGGATTACACCATGGTTTAGCCATCAACATGACCTTTCCAATAGTAGGTGACACACCACCTAACTCATGGTTGACGAGATATGAATTTTTGAAATGCATATATTAATTTCCTTACCAAAACTCAGGCTAGCTTAGCCAATGTCAAGTTGACCCTTAGTTGAAGGGTCAAGATCACACTATAAATTGGATGAATCCTCCCTCAATTATACCAAGTAAATCATTGGAGATAAATCAAATAATTCAAACCCATTGAAGAGCATTTGAATAGGTTTGTACCTCATGAACCAAGGAGTTCTGAAGAAATATTGAAGGGTTATCGTTGCTGGCTTTTCGATGTTTGGTTAGGGCATCTGTTGGCTTAGGGGGTCCTGACCCAAGTTTAGAGTTAGTTGTTCCAAACAAATCCATACACTACTAGCCCTTTCGGCATCAATCTGTGGAGTGCGGACTAAAGTCTCACCTAAAGCAGTATGGGGGGATATTGGAACCAAGTTTCAGCACCCAGAGATCAATGTGATGTCTTCTTGTGACCTAGATATGCCTTCATGCAGATCGATAAGCCTTGATGGCTTATCACTACAACTTCTCTCAATCATCCTTTAGACCTCCGTGAAGGTCTATGACTGGCTTTTGTGAACCCTGAATAGGCGAATTAACTACTTACACGCATGCGAGATTACCCTTAGACTAGTGTTCACTCGGATCTACTTAAGTGTTTAATAACTTTGACAGGAAGTGTTATAATCTTCGCGTAACCTCTTAACATTAATTGTGTTTAGATAAAAATACAGATTAAGTAAAGTCACGCATCAATACATCTTTATTTTACAAAACCATTATTCATCACATCATAAAGCGCATTCATACATAATAGAAGTAAAGAGATGGAACACAAGATTTTCTGCAATGTTCTTCTTAATTGATATTCAGAATAAGCTTACAGACTCAAGAATTCCCTGTGAACTTAGTTGCAGGAGTCCGCGCACTCAGCTACGGACTTCTACTCTAGGCCTCTGCACACTCAACTGCAGAGCCTCTTCCTCTCTAAGACTTCTATCTCTGTGCTAAACTTCCTTTGTCGTACCCATAGACACTTCTTACATTTTTCATTACCTTAGACTCTCTAAGGCACATCTATTTATACAATCCCATGGTCCGCAGACCATGGGTAGATCTTCAAAAAGTCAACTCAAACTTATATAAAAGGAGGGTAAAACCCTTTTTGACTCTTTACTAACTACGCGCTCCGTGACCATAATTAGCGGAGACTTTACATCGAAAAAAGGGCTTTTGCCCCAAAATTGACCTAGGGGACCCCATCCCAACATGCCCCCAACACAAAGAGTGTGACTTGCCCTCAAGTCACTCAACTGGTGCAGAAGTCTTGCTGCAAAGAGTTCCCAGCTCCACCTGCGCCACTACTACTTGAATCGCACTCTACATAGCTGCCTGCTTCGCCTATTCGACCAGTTGTTCTGTGGTTGGTCCTTCGCTCAATCGCTTGATATTCTACTGTGTAAGCTGTAAGTTTGCTAGATTTTCCTGTATGTTGGTGGAGACTTGGTAGGATTATTCCAACCAAGGAACCAACCGCACCTTAAGGACTACCTCTTTTTTTTACATCGCTTCCAGTTGCTGAAGGAGTTGCTTCCCCTCTTGCAACTTGGCAAGGTGTTGCACTGTAGCTACTCTGCGTGCCATCGCCCTTACTTCATCATACTACTGCTGAAGTTTGCGGACCTCTGTTTTAAGTATTTGCAGGTTGGGATCTTCATGCAGGGTCATTACTACTTCCATGCCCTACTCAAACAACAGTATGTAGTCCACAACCGCGGCATCGACAGTAGCTACTCCATCCTTAATAGAGGCTTCGTGTTGTTCCCTAACTTTGGGCAGGGTCGACAGATGTGACTTGAGCTCCAGTTTTGTGATCTTCATATTAAATTCAAACTAAACTCTGGCCACCTCTGCCTTATCATCACGCACACCCACTGCAACTTTCTTGATCTTGGCCTCCAGTGGTGCCTCCTCAGGGATGTGAAACTCTGGCATTATCTTGCATGCTTCTGCCACCATGGCTACTAGGTGGGCGCTTTGTGCCTGGATCATCTATTTTTATTTCAGGGCCTCTATCTTTTTAGCGAACATCTGCTCGTTGTTCACCCGATATTCGCTTATGAGGATGAGATCACACTACTCCCGTGCTCTTAACTCCACTGTCACACATGTATACAATGTGTGAAGATACCCATTAGGGAGTGTTGCAAGGTTGAGGGTGATGTTCCTCAGAGTACTCATGATGACCTTGTCATCGGCTCCTTCCGCGGTCAAATACTCTTCGAGTAGCGCCACTGCTCAGAGATCCACAGATCGAACCACCTTTGTAGCCTGACTGGTTCATGGTGCCAGGCTCGCATATGCTGCACTCACCTACCATACGCCCACCTCAATCCTACGGGTCTGGATCTGCAGTTCACGCAAATACTTCTGAACAAGTCCCAATGACTGTATATACTACTGCTCAAATCGTTGCAACATTTTGGAGGTAGTTTCATGCACTTTGTCTCTGATCTCATCAAGATCACCCTCCATTAGTGTAATGGGATCTAGTGGTGGCTTGGTTGCCTTGGTATTCTTCTAGGATCCTTCCTAGTGCTATTCCCTATACCTTTTTACCTGGAATGGAAGGATTTCCCCCTCACTTCTTTCGCCGCCCTGCGTTGACTTCTCTTCTTCCTCGGTCTGGAGCGAAGGGGACTTGCCACTTCACTCAAAGTCATGCTCTTCTTGTTCGGCATGCTACTTCACAGTGCACTCATTTTCTAACCAGGCCTTCTCCTCGGCCTCCTTTCTACGTTGCGCGACCAACTTCTGCATTACTTACTTTCTGGCATCCTTCTTTTCTTTTTCTGCGGAACTCCCCGCGCCTTTGCTTGTACCTTTGGCCAGATCAAATGGAGTGTGACAATCTATAGGACAACACTTGATAACTTCCTGAATGGTATCATCTGTGGCTAGATAGGGCAGATCAAACCACTTCAGCTACGAATACTTCCGTGCTTGTACATGCGGTGGAAGTCTGCCTTAAACTCTGCGTACTCTGATAGTTGTTCATACACAGTCGGGGACAACTGTGGCTTCTAGTTGATGGACATGTGAAGGATCATCTCCATCAAAACCTAGAAAACTTTGGTCTCCATGACCCGCGCGGCATCCTTTGTAGTCCAAAAGGAGGCAAATTGTGCAGCCTCCAACAATCCTTTCTCCATGGGAGGAAATTGACTGTCCTCCAGAAGCTCCCAATAAAATAACACAATGGAGAGCACCAACCAAGCGTAGTGGAAGGTATTGATATTGTCCTGTGCCTTTCAACAATTTGCAAGGAACTCGCTCCAAAGGTAGCGTGACCAATTAAACTAAACGCCCTTCGCGCACTGTGCAACGCACGCAATTACTGGTGCTGGAACCTCGTCCGTGTGGAATTTCCGCATGACCTTACCAGTTAATATCTGTGTGGAAACTTTCACCACAGGGTCGATGATGGATGAGATGGAGTACCTACGTGGCTTCTTGACTAGGTAATACTTCTTCTTCATCCTTTCTGCTAGGTCATGCTCATTGGTCTTTTTGCCAAACTCCTTGGTCAGATTCAAGCCTGAATGCAGTAAAAGTGTGATCTGATGGATTAGCATATATGTGATTGGGATCGACATGCTCAACCACAGACATCCATCATGTACTAGAGTCAGTAGTTGCTTGATATAGATGGATGTTGGAGCAGTGATAGTGGGGCACCCATAGCAGGTTCAACAACCCCGACTGATTTACTCCGTGAATCCATTCCACGCGCTCCAATGCAGTGATTCCAGATTCTTTATAATACACCCGCTTCATGTAGTTTTTTGTCGCGAGGTGGTGGAACCTCTCATGGTACACCAAGTTGTAGTCTTCCAAGTTTAAATGGGGAACCTGCACCAGGCGCGGTCCTTCGAAGGTGATACTCTTGCATAGCAGGGGAGTATGAATAAGGAATTTCTCTCCGTCTAGATCCTTAGTGATCTTTACCTTTCCCTTACGCGGAGGAATATAATCTGGAAATTTGGAGATGGGCTCCACACCCTTGGCATCTATGCCCTCTGCACCCTCTTTAGCCTCTAAATCTACAACCTTCTCTGTTGGCCAGATAAATCGATCTTGCGGACAAGACCAATCTCCCTAGTATCAAAAGATAGTCTAGCAACAAACAGACAAACAAACCTATCTTTCTCTAGACATATGCGATTTATAAATAAATACTACGAAGGTGTTAAGATCCTACCTTAGATCCAGTGCTTGTTCGTTGTAGTCATCCTCCAGTCATTCGAAAGAGTTATCTTTGAAGACCTGCAATCACAAACAAGAAAAAATTAAATAGCACCTTCATGGCAAATATTATAAATCATGCCTATTATGGTGATCAAGGAATCCATAAAATAAACCATGAATTAACAACTTATTGAGAAAAACAAATATATTTTTATTAACATTGAATAGTAGAAGAACTTTACAACCTTTTCAGCCTTAATGTTGAACAAGTTCTTCCTGGGGTCCGAAATAGGAATTTCCTTTACTTTGACAAGTCTTGCACTCTTCCAAATGAGATTCATAGAGGTATGTAATCTCTCCTCATAAAAACTTAACTAAAGAAGACTAAGCTCCAACAACATTTTCCCTCAAAAAATAGTAAGCTTCTCACTCTAATCAGTTAACCAGCTCAATGCATCTTTTTATAGTGCAGAAGAGGATGTTACAGGTCCACCTATGAAGGGATAGAATCCTCCTTCAAAGGAATAAGATCCTAACATCAAGGGGTTAGCTCCTTAAGGTATGGGGTACATTAACCTTGAAAGAGTGAACTTGCCACCTCAAGATTCCTTCCAGAAGCTTCTAGAAATAACTGAAAGTGAGTTTTTCAGAATATACTTGCGCCTTTTTAACTTTTACAGGGGTCCGCACCTTTAACACAAAGACAGTGCGGCTAGGTGCGCTGGAGACATGACCATTAGGTGCGGGACTGCAGGTAAGACACAGAGAATGTGCGGAACCAGAGTTTTAAAAACTTTTGAGAGCTTTTCTCTTATTTTCAATACTTGATATGAGGAACTAATGTTTTAGACTTGCAGAGGAGGAAAGTATGAGTGGTAATGAACTCACACAGATAGCAGAATGTCAAGGTGACAATTTTCAGTGCAACAGATTGCCCCCTAAAGTGCAAAGTCTGTAATAGATGAAGATAGAGTCTATCATGTATGAAGAGTGAAGTACTTTACCATTTCAAGGATCATCTTGTGGACACCCCAATCGGAACCTGTAAAAACATTCAATGCAATATATATATATATATATATATATATATATATATATATATATACATATATATACATATCATCGTTGAGGTAGGCATTCCCATACTCAGATCAAAACTGACTAGAAAACTGACTAAACTGTTCTGATACATGAATGATTTTGTAATACATCAGGAGTATAGACATGTGTAGACACAGTATGAACGCGACCATCTGTTTATGAATAGTCCACTGTATAATGAATAACAAAATTGCAGCCTGGATGGTAGAAACTAGATCCAGGGTCTTGATTTCCGCTTCCCGAACTAGTATGATTCTATCCATGTGAATGAATGTGTAGAAGTTGAACATGGTATAAACCACTTGATTACTAGTCAATGATGTGGACTGTTAACAAGTGTGAGAGAAACCACCAGTAATGTCAATGGCTCTCAAAGTACTCAGTACAATCCATGAAATTTGAATAAATGAGCTGAAGTCGAACATGTCATAGAATCATTCAATCAAAGGTCAATGATGCAACCTATCATCGAAGGCGAGAAACCTGCCATTAGGGCATGTAGATTTCAAGGTACTGATGATTTCTAGATCAACTTCCTAGATAATGAGATGAAGTCGATAGAAAGTGATCTATCATAGGCAAGCCCACAACACAAAATCATAGATCAAGTTTTGAAGAAATATATTGGCAAGGACTGACTCAGGGATGGTCAAAATGGATGACAGATATCTTGGAGATGAATGGTTTGTTTGAACTGTTCTCTTTAACACATAACGACACTGCAGATGGCTTGGTGACAATTGACCTAAAGCTAATACCCAGAAACCAGCTGAAGACTTTCAATGTGGTTTGATTAACTGTTAGGGAAAGGGTTTTCCCAACCCAGGTGAACAGAAAGTGTCGTGTTCAAGAGTGGTTAACGGCTTTTCTAAAAAACAAAGTGTAACAAACAGATTCATTTTTCTCTCTTTTCCCCCACCATTTCTGGCAAGTACCTCTTTATTTTTGACAAGCTTGAGGAGGATAACATTTGCTTGTTTATAAGATCATCCTTCGGATGAGTCCAACTTAGTTTAAAATTCAAACCCTAAGAAGGAGTGGTTTGTTCCTGTTTAAAATTGAACAGGACCTTCACTGTTAAATTTTAACGAGTCCAGTATAGGAAAAACTCTGTGTTTTTCAATTTTAGGGAGTTAGAAGAAAAACTTAAGAAAACTCCATGGGGGTACTTTTTCGTAAATTTAGTACCTCGAGCCCGAAAAAGGATAAAATAATGCGGGAGAGAACTCTATTGACCTTAATTAGTCAACATATACCTTTTTTGTAAATAGTCCATTTTAGTCCATAAAAAGGGTAAACTTATACTAAAGGGACGATTATTCATTTATTTTAACGAGTTCGAACAATCAAGTGCTCGGCAATATTTTCAATTTTTGAGAGTCTGAAAAGGGCTTAAAGAGGACTCCAATGTTTCGCTTTTTTGTAAATTTTTGAAAGAGTTCGAAAAAGTGATAAAAGTATGCTCTTTGTTGACAAATGATCAATTTTCCTGAAAAATCCAATATTCTGCACAAAAACTCGAAACATTACACATACTTGTTTAAGATAAATAAAAATGTTTTTAAAAATTTACCTTTTTAAATTGAAAAATAAATAAATTAAAAATCATTTATTCGAAAAAACTTATAAAAAGGGCTTTTCTAACTTCATTTTTACCATTTGAGTTCATAGTGAAAAGTGAGAGCCTTTGGGTAAAAAAGTTCATGTGAAGATTCTGGAAAATCCCTCCGTCGGATTCAAAAATCGTCAGCTCCAGGTAATCCACGTCCTCCTTAACTTGCATTTCATCCATTTGCATTTTGTTTTTAGGCTTTAAATTTGTTTTTTAAAGGAAAAATAGGTTTAAAAAATCGCTCTCGGGGGTCCGCAGGTGCAACATGCGGGCCCTGTGGACCCGGAATTTTTTTATAAAGAAAAACGTCATGGGTCTGCACCTATTGCTCACAACCCGTGCGGACCTACACATTGTTTGTAAGCAGCGGGTGCGGACCCTGCGCAATGAATTTTAAAACTTAAATTTCTCCATTTTTGCCCAAAAATTTTCGAACAAGCTTGTTCTAATATGTCTTTCTATGCATTGTAGGACATTCAAAATGATTATTTGGTGAGAACGCGAGCATGAGGATGTAGATAATGTCGCAATAAATCATATGCCCACATTGCAGGCATTGAGAGCATGCAGACTGTATAAGTTCTGGGCCGTACCGGGCATGAGGGCCCAAGTAGACCTCTTGACATGGCTAGTAGATGGATGGAACACACAGGACCAGTGCTTCGTGATTGGTGGCCACCGGCTCAAAATCGAGCTGAAGGACATATACTTTTTGACTGGTTTGTCCAAGAGGGGTGAACAATTATCTCTTTTCGGGACTAGGCCAGGTGGCCAGTCTATCACTAGTCTCTGATTGGAGTTTTGCGATGATCAAGCAGACCCCAAGGATAAACGGATTGATATTAAAACTATCAGCCATCCTGAGCTTAAAGTTATTGCATTCACTGTTACTAGACTATGTGGGAGTGCAACATTGCATGTGGCTACTAGATCCCAGATGCAGATGGCTGTAGACTACTTTCGAGGCACCATATACAACTGGTGCGAGGATGTGTTGGCAAATGTGAAAGGCCAACTAACCAGAGCAAAGAATGGACAGCTGAAAAACTTTGGATATGGATTTATCATATTCACCTTTGCTCTAGAGAGGATCCCCATGTTAGCCCCGCAGCATATTCTTATTGATACTGGTCTTCCTCGAGAGCCTAGAATGGTTCATTGGGTTGCTTTGATGGCCCGTCATGCTGAGGGCATAGAGGTTGTTCGATTTCTACCTAAATATTTTCGTTGGTTGAACAACCAACTTTTTGTGATTCAGGTCTTTCCATATGCTAGGATGGCTTACTACGACGATCGAAACATGATTCTTCCACCAGGAGAGCAATGGGATGATTCAGGTAAAAACCATTTTCAACACTTTCTAAGTTTTATTTTTATTTTTATTTTAAATCATCCAAAACTGACAATCAAAAGTTTAAATGCAGATGTGGGTCCACGACGACCAGCCGCTCTCCAGCCTTACGAGAGGAGACACCCAGCTGTAGCAGCACCAGCCCCACAGGACCAATCAGCAGAGATCCTAACCGACTTGGAGCATCATCTAGAGAGCTTGACACTAGATATTCCAGAGACCGATATAGATGATATTCCACTTAGGTTAAAGAGATATGTGATTGGGCTCCCAGGACCTTTTAGGAGGTTCCTATGTAGGGTGGCCCGAGTAGTAGTTTCTTATCGTGATCATCACCAGGGATAGGATGATCAATTTTGTAAACTCGCGACATTTTTGTCTTTTTGTATTATCATTTTTTGCCGATCATAAGGTGTTTTTCAACCTATGATCGAAGACGATGTATATTTTGAAACACACTTCTATGCTATGATATATCATTATTACTGGCTATCTCATGTAACATGTTATGGAATGTTATTAAACTTACTATTTTGATTATTGCAAATGTCTATTTATCATACAAGAAGCAACTGCATCTGCTAATGTATTTAAATGTCTTGGAATATTCTGATATTCAATGTAATCAAATTCACATTCCAAGAGACGAACTCTAAAAAATAACCTTAATAACACTGGATTTCTAATGGCATAAACCCTGTTAAGCTGTAATACAGCGAGTTTGGAATCCAACCTAACAATCAAACTCCGAATCCCAAATGAGATGGATTCAGATAATAACTCAATCACTGCACTATACTCTGCAATGTTATTTGTTGTTTGACCGAGGCTTAGCCCATGCATAAGCACTAACTCATCAGAGGGTGAATAGATAACCCAAGCTGCGGAAGAAATGTTCTGTGTACTATGACAAGCACCATTAGCAAAACCAATGTATGTTTTAAGAGACGTTGATATCTGCAATATCAAGACTAAAATCAAGATAAGCAAGAATAGTGATAAGAGCACTCTCTAAACTAGGAACACTTTTCTAATCTAAAACACACCAGCTGTAAAGAAACTAATCTAAAAAAAAATCTCCACACAAAATTTAAGCATAATATCTCTTCAGATAAAGTCCATTTCTGGGTTTACCCAAAGAGACACTGTGAAAATCTATCAATTCATAGGCCCCTTTTGTCAGCTTTCACTTAACAATGTAAGGACCATGCCACATAGGTACAAATTTTCCAGCCCCTAGCTTATCGTTTGCTTGATCATATAGTAAAACTAGGTCTCCTTTTGAAAAATTACGAGGTGTAACACTTCTATCGTACTGAGCTTTCATTCGTTTCGCATGAGTCTCATTTTCTATTGCAGTAGTGCATTGATTCTCATCTAGCTGAGCTAAGTACAAAAAACATTTCTCTTCTTCAGAAGTAGCTGGGAGTAATTCTATGGCTAATTTTAATGACGAAATTTCGCATTCAATAGGTAACACTGCTTCCAAACCGTAGACTAGTTGAAAAGGAGTGAAACTAGTCGATGTTTTCACTGAGGTCTGATATGCCCAAAGTGTTGAAAATAGCATGGTATGCCAATTTGACTTATGAATACCAATGATTCGTTGGATCATAGTAACTAAAAATTTATTGATAGCTTCAACCAGACCATTAGCCTGCAGGTAATATGGAGTAGAACTATCGTGGCGTAGGCAAAGTTGATCTGTCAGTTCAATCATCATGATATTTCGAAAGTGACTTCCATGATCAGTAATAATAGTTTGAGGAACACCGAATCTAGAAATTATATGATTGAATACGAAAGTTGCAGCAGTCTTGCCATTTGCCAAAAATGTAGGCATCACCTTGGCTCACTTAGTAAAATAATCTATCGCTAGGATAATATATGCATGCCCCCAGTCAAGTGAGGGTTACATGTAATAAAGTCAATACCCCACTTTGCAAAAGGACCGACAACAATTATAGGGTGAAGAGGAGCAGGGGGAGCACGCATTTTGCGATCAAATATTTAATAATTGTGGCATTTCCGGATTGCATAGATACAATCTTTGAATAAAGATGGCCAAAAATAACCAGCGCGCAATATCTTTTGGGCTGTGGCATACCCAAACATATGACCGCCACATGCTCTAGAATGACAGTCATTCAGAACCTTTTCAGCTTCTTCATGTGTTAGACAACGTCGGAAAATAGAATCCGCTCCATGACGATAAAGTGTATCACCAATAATATTGTATTGTTGGGATTGGAAACATATTTTCCGTCACTGAGATCATGAGATTTCAAGCTGAAAAGATTGGGTTTGGAGATAAATAATAATATCTCCATACCAATAATGTGATTCCCCATGGACCACATTCATTGGATCAGTTTCAGTTGAAGAAGAATCAGATAACGACTGTACAACCTGATATGAAATTTCAAAGGGACTCAAAGGCATTGCGCCATCAAATGAATCCACCTCAGAATCGGAAGGTACGATCCAAGGATCATCAAAAGTAATAGTATTCGATGAAATCATATGAATATTTGCAATAGAAGGCAATACGTTAGGAGGAGGGAAGGAAAAAGTTCCCAGTAATCCAAAATCTTTAATCAAACCTACGCCAACATCCTTGTAAGGGATAGTTGTTTTACCGATGTGCTGAATACTATCTGTAGAGGCTGGGTTGGATGAGAAATAAGTCAGCTAGTCTATCGTAACGATTTTTCCATTATGAGGAAACTTGATAAGCCAAAGGACCGATGAAACAATAGCAGTCATATCATAAGAGCAACTCCGACCCAGGAGAAGGTTGTAATCTAGAGGGGCATCAACCACTTCCACATCTAGATTTACAGTTTTTCCTTTAACCCCTATAGGTAAATCTTGCAAAATACCAAAAGGATGGAACCCTCAGCCATCAAAAGCCTTAAGAATTGCAGAGACTGATTGAGTGTGGGAGAACCAAGCGATCTCCAACACTAGATCGACATAATACACGTAGAAGCCCCTTCATCAATCACAGTCCAAAAACAAGGTCTGTTTTTTACTAAAACTGGAATTTGGAAAGCCATTTGATGAGGTAGGTGGGGTGTACTATTCTCTAAATCGAAGATTATTAGGTTCGAATCCTGAATATCGATAGCTCCTATAGCAAACAATAGTAATTTACATTGTGCTAGGCATGATTGCAGCACTTCCAAAGCCAACATTGCTAAAGGGGAAATAGCTAAGTCTTCAACAATGTTATAATTCTGAGCAGCTCTCGCATGTGGATTGAAAGCTGATTTACGAAGTACACCTTCAGCAGGCGGTTTGATTACTAAGTCAGGGTTGGGTTTCTCGATATGTAGCGGATCAAAACCAAGAGGAGGTGTAGTTGATGTGTTTGAATTAGAAGATTTTGCTTCTTTACCACCAACAGGATTTTTACTACCATAATCTTGAGATCGCGTTGCAATCCTGACATGAGACATCATCATAATGGGTTCTTCTGAGGCATTCGAGGAAGAACCAATCATCTTACTATCTTGAGTAGGAAAAAGATCCTTCAAGACAGCAGGCGTTTGAGAACCTTTAACGAATATCGAAACCTCTGCTCGATGTGGGCATTCTTTGGTAAAATGATCCTCATCGCAAATGAAACAAGGATAGTGAGGTTTCCGTTTTTCGTCAGTAGATTCATTTTTATCTGTTTTATCTTTTGAATTTTGTTTGTTTTTCTTCTTCCCCTTCTTTTTACTACCGGATTTTGATTTGGCCGTAGATGATTCTATGACATGGATGTCGGTAGAAAATTCAACGGAAGAATCTCCTTTCGGGGAATCAGGTAAAGTTATTATAGGAGAAGAATTATTTGAAGATTTCTTCTTACTTTTAGTACTAACTGAACCAATCATACCATCAACGACATGAGACCCTGAAGGAGCTACAGTTATTTGACCGTGTTTTAGAAGATCAGGGATTTTTTCATGTAAAGTACCTAACTGCGCATAGACGAGGTCAAGGTATTGAGCCTGAGGAATGACTTGCTCCAGTGACAACTCCTCACTTAGCTACATCTTCAGTGATTTTGGGTAACAATAATTTAATGAACCATTCCGCTAAAATTTGATCCAGAATGAAAACTTTCACTAAACGCCTTCTACGTCGCCATTCATGAATATGATTAGAAATATATGTGGACATGGATTGTTTTAGTGAAGTTAACAGTTCCGTGCCATTGTCGTATCTGACAGGCAACTGAAAATGAGTTAAGAAAGCAGTGGCTAACTTATTGAAATTATAAAAAGAGCCTCGTGGTAACTCAATGTACCATTTGGCGGCAAGTTCAATAAGAGTTCGTCGAAAAATACGCAATTGAATTGAATCATCAATGATTAAATTAGATGCACACCATAGGTGATAAGTCATAACGTGATTTGACGGATCCTCTCCTGACTTACCCTCAAATTTCGGGATATCACTAGGCAACTTACTAGGCGTTGGCAGCCAATACGGAAGATAGTAAATCGGATTGTTCGTAAGGCGTGACAAATCAGGTAAATCCAAAGTTGCAATAAATGGTAACTGACGATTAGGGTCGCGAAAACCTTGAGTAATGAGACCAGTTCCAGGAGGAGGATATCCAGGATAACCTGCAATTGGACTGCAATAGGGATGTTATAACCTCCTGGGAAACCAGGATTAACAAGACCAAACTGAGGTTGTTGAGGTTGTTGATAAGTATAGCCAGGTCACGGTTGATACTGATAAACTGGGTTTTGTACAGTAGGACCGAATTGATACTGTCCCTGGTACGGTTGACAGGTGAATTGCGGTTGACTTGTGGCAATCGTACTTGTACCAGCTTGTCCTGCAAGCATCTGGACCGAAGTCTGAGCTGTAGGTCCTGACTGTGGCACAGAGGCTTGAGGAACTTTCACTGATGCAGGGATAGTAGAAACCGGAGCTACAAATACTCCAGAAATAGGTGTGGTAGGTTGAACAAAAGTTGCAGTAGTTGCAGCAGTTTGAGGCAGAGTCTGAGGTGTGCTAGGCCCAAGCTATTGAACTAAACCAGGTGTAGGGGTTTGAACAGTAGGTTGGACAGGTTGCTGGGTTGGACCAAAAATGAAAGGTTGTCCAGGTTGATTAGATAACTACACATTAGGTTGCATAGTCTATTGAGTTTGAGACGGACTCCACACCATGTTCATTCCGGGGTATGGGCCCATAAAAGGTTATGCATATGGAGGACCATAACCTGGTTGAGTGTGGGGCTGATAATTAAGTGGTACATTTCTAGCACCTTGTAAAAATGATTGACCAGAAGGCGGTTGGAAACCTTGAGTTGGGTACTGACCTTGAGGTTGATAACCCTGAGGCACATACTGAATTGGGGTTGATAAGCATCTTGAGGAATATACTGAGTCTGGGGTTGACCTTGGGGTATGTACTGTCCTGAAGGTTGAAAATCTTGAGGTAGCCCTCGAGGTAGAAACTGACTACCTTGGGGTTGCCCCCCAGGCGGTAACTGACTACCTTGAGGTTGCCCCCCAGGTAGTAACTGACTACCTTGAGGTTGCCCCCTAGGCGGTAACTGACTACCTTGAGGTTGCTCCCCAGGCGGTAACTGACTACCTTGAGGTTGCCCCCCAGGTGGTAACTGAGTCACCTTGGGATTTCCCCCCAGGCGGTAACTGACTACCTTCAGGTTGAGGATTTGGAATACTACCAGACATCATAAGGATTTGTTTTGCGTTCAACGTTTGAGTTCCATTACTACCAGATGATAACTCATGTTTAGTCGGTCGAGGAGTTGCTTCTGAAAAAGTACTAGTGAGTGACTGGTACCCCGAAGAAACAGAAGGACCGCCATATAAAAATGTTTCTGGTGATTGGGAAAACATAGATGACCGTCTTGACATGATCGATGAAGGATAATAACCTCTTGGTGTAGGATGAAAAGGAATTCGAGGTGGTGAAAAACTAAGACATGAGTTTTCTAAAAAATTTATCAATGATAAATACCAAGCGTCACTCCAAAAAGGATTGTAAAATATTGATTCACACTCCCTAAGATTTAAAGTTTGATGGTTTTCGGGAAGAGTTACGTCTTCGTCTGGACTGACAAGTTCTTGAATAGAAATGAGGCCAAAAGGAAGATTTTGAGTAATTATATTTCCTAACCTAGGTGAACCAGGATCACTAGAAGTTGGAGTAACAAATCCTGAAGATGGTTCTAAAACAACAAGTTCAGTGTCAGGCTCAGAAATTTCAGGTTCTTCAACTAACTCATTAGAAAGAGAAATACTACCAGTAACTTTGAAAATGAAATTGGCTCTTGAATATGCTCTGTTGTTTTTATTTGATAATCAGGATGAAAAATTAGAGATGACTCTTCGGCTTCTGGTGATCCAACTCTACTGTCACTAGGTGATACGAGAGCTCGCAACCCTTCAAGTTGGCTTGGTGTATACTCAGGAGGTTTCCACTGAAGTCTACAAGATTGTCTCGGTAATTCGGCCACGATTAAATATTAATTAATCACACGCAAACAAAGGAATTTTTAAAGAAAAACACCTAAAGTCTCTAAAGAAACAAACAGCTGAATCACAAACCTAAAAAATCTAAGAGTTCAAACCACACACAAACAGTAACTTCCCGTACTAAAAACACTATTTGGTGATGAAATCCAACTTAGTAGAAGTTTAATACAGAAAGGGTGGTTGGAACAGTTACCCCGACAACCTGCTTAATGAAATACACTGGCACAAATTTCTTCACAAAACCATCTCGAGTGAAGAAAACCCCCCAAAGAGTCCATGTGAGTCTAGTCAACGTCTGCTCTGGGTACAATGAGATCTTTCCTTCACCGTTACCTTAGGAAATAATCTTAAGTTTATGGACACTAAGGTTACCAACAGCAAAAAATACAACCAGGGGAACAGTCTACGATCCGATTCTACACGCAAGGGCATAGTATCAAAGCTCAATCCCCTTGAAGGCTCCTTGACATGGTCAATCCGAATTTTATCAACAAGTGACCCCAGGCTCCTCAACAATGGTTAATCCAAGGTTTATCATTTATAATACGCGCAGATCTTCTATCTTTCCCAATGAAACAGAATTGATTGTCTCAAAGGTTCAGACATGATCTCGTGATTGACTCCTTTAAGAGAAGCTTCCCAGAATGTATCAATTACAATTGGATTTATTTCCTACCGCAAGATGTATCTACTTGTTTTTTTAACTATCTTGGAGAGTTAATTACTCCCTACTCTAAGATACTAGCCTAAGCTATATTGGTGATAAGAGCCCTAGAAATAGAAAATATTACTAGATCAATTTTAATTAAGTGTTGCTTTTATGAGTTGTTCTTTAAGTCAATAGGTATGGAAACGAAACTTTGATGGTGTGAAGACTCGACTCCAAACACACTAAAAAATGCACCTAAAATGATAAGCAATTCTTTTTTCTTTCAATGAAATTCTAGCTAAAAGAAAGAGTTCGAGAATGCAATTCTTTAAGAAACAATTCTTTCTTTCAACATGGAAATGGAAAGAAAATATTTTTTTTTTTAATAAGAAATCAAAATGAGACAAATAATTAATGCTCACAATAAATCCCTTTCACTTTTCAAAACTTGAAAGTAGAAAAAAAAAAAACAATTTGCTTCAAAAGAGATCTACAAGTTCTAGAAAAACACTCAAAACCACAAAACTAATTTTGAGATCTAAAAACTTTAAAAATATAATTGAATAAAAGCTTCAATTCTTTTTTGAGGAAGTTTTACTTAGTTGTTCAGTAAACTAAGGATTCATTTACATAGAATAACAAACCAATCAAAAAACATCCAGATATGTTTTCTTTTGTAAAAATGAAATTCAGAACTTATAACAAAGTTTGTTCAAAGATTTGCAACAAGAAAACTAAATCTATTTCTCACAAAGGATAGGTTTCACAACCAAGTCAGACTCATCAAGAAGATGAAAAGACACCAGGGTGATCTAAGGTTTCTCAAGCTTCTGGTCTTTGAGTCACTACAGAGACAAAGTGAAAACCACTTCAAGCATGTAAAACTTCTAGAAAATCATTCAAAACAAAAATACTATCAGAACTCACTCACAAGAGATTTTTGACAGGAAAAATACAGATCTGGGTAGACACTAAGAATCCTAAATCAAACCTAAAATTAACTGGAAGAGATATCTTAAGTTTTTCAAAAACATTTACAGGGTCCGCAGGCTCCATAAGCAACAGGTGCGGTCCCGCACTGTTTACTCAAGGAAAATGCGGATATGTCCGCTCTGTCTGTGAAGACAAAGTGTGGTCCCTAGAAAACTTCAAAAAAAACAAAAATACTTCGAGATTTTTGAAAACTACCCAGGCCAGTATATATCAATCAAAAACTAGAAAAACAATTTTCTCAAGTCGAAACAAAAGAAAACCAAAAATTAAATACCTTCCCCAGTGGAGTCGCCAATTTTTTGGCCGGATAAATCGATCTTGTGGACAAGACCGATCTCCCTAGTATCAAAAGATAGTCTAGCAACAAACAGACAAACAAACCTATCTTTCTCTAGACATATGCGATTTATAAATAAATACTACGAAGGTGTTAAGATCCTACCTTAGATCTAGTGCTTGTTCGTTGTAGTCATCCTCCAGTCATTCGAAAGAGTTATCTTTGAAGGCCTACAATCACAAACAAGCAAACATTAAAATAGCACCTACATAGCAAATATTATAAATCATGCCTATTATGGTGATCAAGGAATCCATAAAATAAACCATGAATTAACAGCTTATTGAGAAAAACAAATATATTTGTATTAACTTTGAATAGTAGAAGAAATTTACAACCTTTTCAGCCTTGATGTTGAACAAGTTCTTCCTGGGGTCCGAAACAGGAATTTCCTTTACTTTGACAAGTCTTGCACTCTTCCAAATGAGATTCATAGAGGTATGTAATCTCTCCTCATAAAAACTCAACTAAAGAAGACTAAGTTCCAACAACATTTTCCCTCAAAAAATAGTAAGCTCCTCACTCTAACCAGTTAACCAGCTCAATGCATCTTTTTATAGTGTAGAGGAGGACGTTACAAGTCCACCTATGAAGGGATAGAATCCTCCTTCAAAGGAAGAAGCTCCTCACATCAAGGGGTTAGCTCCTTAAGGTATGGGGTACATGAACCTTGAAAGAGCGAACTTGCCACCTCAAGATTCCTTCCAGAAGCTTCTAGAAATAACTAAAAGTGAGTTCTTTAGAATATACTTGCGCCTTTTTAACTTTTACAGGGTCCGCACCTTTAAGACAGAGACAGTGCGGTCAGGTGCGCTGGAGACATGACCATTAGGTGTGGGACCACAGGTAAGACACAGAGAAAGTGCGGAACCAGAGTTTTAAAAACTTTTGAGAGCTTTTCTCTTATTTTCAAGACTTGATATGAGGAACTGATGTTTTATACTTGCAGAGGAGGAAAGTATGAGTGGTAATGAACTCACACAGATAGCAGAATGTCAAGGTGACAATTTTCAGTTCAACATTCCCCTTATCCTTCATTGACGGTGTATCTTTCCTCTAGGCCTGGGTAGCAGAGTGCTTCCCTGGCGACTTGTGCACGACTTCTTTTTCTTTCATTTCTTTGGCTTGAGGGTTTTGTGCACTACCGTAGGCTTTGGCCTAGGTGACCTTGATGTCGTAGGCATGGCAGGTGGAGCCTCCATGCTCACAACTTCTAGAACCACTCCCATCGCCCCCAGTACTCATAGTCTTCACGGGGCTTGGTCCTAACATATTTTCCAAGATTAATTTCTTATTCAACTCCAATAACTTAGCAAATGCAGGGCTGTTACACAACATTTTGTCACTGTCCCTGTAATCCCCATCTATGATCCTCGAGGACCTCTACGGTGTACCCAACATGCTTTCCCATCATGAAGAAACTCACAGTATGTCCTTCTTCATGAGCAGAATAATTCCCCTTTGCATCATTTCCCAAGAATCTTCCTTCTATCCCAGTTTTCTCCTCGTGCTGATTTACAAAGGTTAAAAATAGCCCTTGCAAAGATCAGATCAACTGAGCCCTTTTCCAGTCACGTTGATCCTCATTTAGAATGTTTTTTAAATAAGGAGCCGAAGCTTCCATGTCTAGAAGCTTCGTAACAGAAGTCTGGTAGATGGTTGGGACAGATAGAGCCGAGGAAATCAATTTGGGCTCGTTTTCCCTATTAGGATGGAACAACCTTAAGAGATAAGACCTTCTCCCATGATGAGAGGAACCATCTCCCATCCATGCAAGCTATATAAACCTCTCTTTTTCCCAAGAAAAAGCTAGTTGGATTTTTGGAGCAAGTTTGAATAACCAGCAAGTCATCTATACATTGTAGCTTTCTAGTGTGTGTTTGAGGGAGAATAGTGTGATTTTGGTTTGGTTTGAGACTAGAGGGAAAGAGGCCTTAAAACTTCCTTTGTTGGGTCTATCCATGAAGTGCTAGTATATGTGTGGGAACCTGGAATATGTTGGAGGAGACCAGCAATGTCAAGGCACAGGTTGTAATCTCTTTCTGATTTATATTAATGCAACTATTGATTGATTTCCTACATGAAGTGTCATTTTACATCTGTATGGCTTAATTTTCCTTGACCTATTAAGTACATTGAATACAATATTGCATACTATCATATTTGTTGTTGTTGTTGTTTTCTTGTTTCAGGTATTTGAAGGAATTAAACGAAAGATAACTGGAGTGAGGAAGCAGGATCATCACCAAGCGGAATAGTATTCTAAGAGGTAGTCCCTCTTAATTGATTCTAGATTAAGGATGTTTTCCATAGATTGTTTGTTTGTGGCTAGACCTGCTCTCTCGGGCTAGAGGAATTATTTGTGTCTGCACTGAGAATTTACCTACACCACAAATTGGCGACCATACTAGGGAACCAATCCTTCTGTTTGATTGATTGTCATTTTATGGTTTTGTGTGAACTTTTCTAGTATCACCATTTCCATTTAGTGTTCTCTGCTTTGCCTGGTTTACTACTTTGAGCCCAAAATTTACAGTGGCAAGTCTGGTCTTAGCCTTTGAAATTTTTTATTTCCTTCCTTGAATCCTCAGTCAGCGCGTTTATTTTTCTAACATTTGCGCATATCAGTGCGAGTTTCTAAAAAACAATCGTGTCGCCCCCCTTTTGGCACGTGTTGTTAGTTAGGCAGTTGCGCCAATTCCTGTAGGTGAAGATCAGGGTTCACCCTAGATCATAGCCAGTGTGTCTTACCCTTCTGGTTTTTGTCTCTCATCTTGTTTTGATTGTGTTATCCCTGGTTGGAAATCTCTTTTAGGTTGGTTTGTATGATTCGTTGATCTGCATTTCCTTGGCTTGGTTTCTTGAGTTCCTAGATGGTGTATAACCCTAAGGAATCTAGGCCGTCACCCATTCACTTGTTTTCCTACTCAGAAAGTCATTTCGATAGTCAAATTTTCTCCTTGCATTTCATTTGATTAGCCCTTTTGTTGCTTTGATTTCCATTTAACAAGTTTGAAAAGTTTCGTTTAAGTGTTTGAGTATCTCTTTTCGGGCATAAATCACATTGCCCATCTTGTTTTTGGTTCAATCTTTGCTTCATTAGTTTTGAGAGGAATTATCTTTTGTGCTTTATGTTTGCTTGTGATTGATTGTATTGGGAATATTTAATTGAAGTGTTTGTCAAAGATTCATTCTGTCATTTCATTGAAAAATACATAATTCTAGTTTGCTGAATCAATATGCTACATTAGGTAGCATCATTGAAGGCTAGATTTGCATCGTCACTTTGCATTGGAAAAGAAATGAATTCTCTTTACTAGTTAAAGGGCTGCTTGAAGCGCATTTGATATGAAAATTAGGAATTGGAAAGAGTTTTTCACCATTTTTGTATTCAAACGGCGAAATAGTGAAAAAATCATTTTGTTTTCAATTGCTTGTTTTGTTGCATTTGAGTGTGTTTTTTACTCTCATTAGTGTAGACAATTCATTGAATTGAAAGGGTCCTATCTGATTTAGCTACATATAGGTGTTTTTGAGTCACATCGATAAGGCCTGAAAACTGAGACATAATTTACAGATAAACTCTAAAATGTATTCAATTAACCTAAGGCGCATTTGAAATCTAACGATCGCATCTTAGAAAGTCTACGCTAGAGACGTGTTCCAGCATCTTAAAGCCTGGCAGCTATCATTCGCCTCGGCACTAGACAACGCTAATACGGACTTGTGCTCCAAATATCATCAAGTATATAAAGGGATACCCCACTAGGTTGCAATCCTTCATCGATAGGAAGCTGATTCTGCCACCTTGTAAACATGATACATCGAACACAGCATTCGGGGAGATTGTTTGCCCGTACTTCTCGGTTCACCGGGAGGCATTTTGCAATTCACAGTTACTTGGTGATCCTTTTTACCTATATCATCCTGAGTAGTCATTTTGTTCTTTTTGACTCCCTAAATATAAAAGATCACCCGAGCACTTGTCCTTTCGAGCTTGTTTCAAACCAAAAGTGATAGAGTCATCTTTGCTTCTTTCTCAACTCTTAAAACATGAAAGAGCACCAGTTTGTTTTTGCGCCTTAATAAATTGTTCCCCGCGATCTTATAATGCCCCTGTTAGTCTTTTTTAGACCATGTCATGAGTATACCTTTAAATACATTTTAAAGCCCTTGAAATCAATCTCTCTTTTGGTTATTTGAGACAAGATCATCGTGGCTAAACCAACTTGTTCACCTAGTTCCTCTTCCTCTCCTCTATCTGAAAGATTGTCTAAGGAGACTTTTCCTGAATTTCCACATCCACTTGAGTACCATGGTGTTGAGCTTGGAATTTTTCTGAGTATTCAACCTTTGTGATCTCGTCCTCCCCCTTCAAATACTAGGCCACTTTCTGACATTGGCCCCGAATCTTTGGATAACCCTATCCAAACACCCAAGAGTCTCCCGACTTGTCAAGGTCAACTTGGATTAGTTGTTTATCCTCCAAATTCTTTGTTTGATCCTGTTGTGATATCATTGCATCGTCTATATAGTCCATATGATCAACTGGGTATTCCTTTGGAATTATCCCCTCGAACATCTTCGACAGTCTGTTGTCTTCTGTTTTCACACATGGAATCAAAAGGCGAAATCCTAGTCTCCACTCTGGGTCACTCGGAGGTTTCCACTCCATGCACAGTCGAGAACCAGGAATATCCTTTCCCTCCTAAGGGTTTCCCTTACATGGGAAGCATTCTGACTAGTGTTCATCCTGAGTTACCGCGTAATTACGTGACTTTAGCTTAGTTGGTTTCAGGCATGCCTACTGCCTCATCATTGTATCGCAACCCTATTTGGGCATCTGGTGTTATGCCTACGACAGGTCCGTTCATTCAGAACCTGACCTCCCAGTAAACAGTGATTTCTGAAGTTAATTTAGTCCCATTGCAACCCACCATTCCTAATCCTCTTGTTTCGTCGGTCCAAGTTACCTGTCTGGTTCAACTGGCGATCTCGAGTCATGTTGTTGTTATTTGTTCGATCTGCTAAGTAAGTGGACAGGTTGTTCCACCGCGTGGGGGGCAGAGTCCGAATGTTTCTATGATGTTTGGAATAACCAATGTGAGTGGCTTACAACCTCACATGTTTGGGATGAACCAACCCTCTTCGGGTGCCATTTCAAATCCTGTTGGTCCTACTAGATCAAGTAATATCCAGTACCAACAGCCCAATGTTGGTTCGTCTAGGCTAAATCATGTCCAGTACTAATAGCCCAATGTTGGTCTGTCTGGGTCAATTCATGTCCAGTACCAACAGCCCAATGTTGGTCTTTCTAGGTCAAGTCACGTCTAGTATCAGCAGCCCAATATGGCTCAAGGTCAGTACCAACCTCCTTATGTTCCATATTGTTCACAAGAGATGGCTAATCTGTCATACATCCCTCAGCCTGGACCTTATTTCCAGCCTGGTCCATCCACTGCGCCTGGTGGGTATGGCCAGATACAGTTTAGGAACTTTCAATCTGTCATTCCGGGAACTATTCAAGTACCTTTGTAACACCAAGGACAACTCCTGCAGTAGCAAGGGCAACCTTTGTTGCAGCAAGGGCCATCCATGCAGTAATAAGGGCAACCTTCATTGCAGCAGGGGCCATCCATGCAACAACAAGGCTAGATCATGCCGCAACAAGGAAAACTGCAACAACCAAAGGGGAAACCCTCACAACATTTGAAGCAAACCATGCATCCGCAAATGCAGTATGCACTACAATCCTCCTAGCCTATTCCTTCGCAAGGTCAACCTATGCAGCCGCAGGGACAACCTTTACAGCTGCAAGGTCAACCCTTGCAGCCATAAGTTCAACCTGGGCAGCAGCAAGCCTTATACTCATATCAACACGGTCAACCCTTGCAAGGGTAGGGCAAGGGTCAAGTCCTGTAGCAATAGGCGCATAATTCTTATGTCCAAGGGTAGTAGGTTCAACCTCATTTTGTCCAAGGATAGTAATTCCAAAATTCTTATGTCTAAGGATAGCAAGTGAAAAATCCTTACGTCCAAGGGCAACATGTTCAAAACCCATTTGTCCAAAGGCAGCAGGTCCAAAACCATTATGCGCAGGGATATTAGGTGCAAAATCCATATGTCCAAGGCTAGTAGGCTCAACATCCTTTTAACGAGTATGTTGCTTATCAACAGCCTCTGGCTAGATAGTTTCAAGGCTTTCAGGGTCAGAATCCTCCCTACAGGAAAGGTAACCTACAGTGGGGGAAAAATCAAATTCCTTATGGACAAACACCTCCACTTTGGGGACAAAATCCTTACCAGTAGGGATGGGCCCCCTTATCGACCTCAAATTCCTTTCAATACCCAATTTCCGTTCTTAGCTACGTTGGAATTTCCATATGTGTCTAGACTCACAAATGACCTGATTCTTCATTTGCCATACTGGCCTCTAGTTCCGTCCAAGATTCTAAGTGATTGTCCAAAGTTTGAAGGAAAACTGAAAGAGGACCCTCAAGCCCACATGATGACATATCACCTCTGGTGCTCCTTGAATTCCTACATTGATGATTCCATTTGCCTTCGTCTTTTCCAATGAACCCTTAGAGGGGCTATAGCCAAATGATATATCGAGCTCCCTTGGAATACCTATCATGACTTTAGCACTCTTGCCATGGTATTTCTCACACATTTCTAGTTGTCTGTTCGCTATGAAACTGGCACCCATCTATTAACGTCGCTCAAGCAAGACACTGCGACTCACATCTCTGATCACATCCATGAATGGAGATGTCAGTGCTGTCTGATTAAGTTTCAAATTGTTGATCAGTTGTTGACCGAGTGGCTTACCAAATCATTTGTCAACGAAATTTCTAAGGACATTGCTATTGGTGGATGTGTCACTAAGGAACAAGCCATCGCGCGTGCCCAGTATCTAGACCTTGTCTATTCATAGCCTGGTACATTATATGATGTGTTACCTGATGCGCCCAGACCATCATCTGAACTAACGACATCTAAGCCTCCGGCTACCCCTCCTGTTGATGGAGTAATTGGTTTAGTGACTCATACCCCTGTAAAATCTTCTTCCAAACAGAAGTTGTTCTCCAACACTGCTCCCAATGATTCCTCTCGCAATGCATCCCGCCCTAGTAAAACCTTGGAGGTTCACGCTGTCCAATTTACTACAATAGATAAATCCTCTAAAGGTAAGAAGAAAGGTAAAGGAAAGGCCCCAAAACAGGGTCCTCCTAAGTCATATACTGGTTATGCTTCCCAACAGAAACCTAAGTATCCATGCCTCATCTCTGAGGAGGATCACTATACTAAGGATTGTCCCAGAGGGTTTGAAGTTAGTCGTTTGCTCAAAGGGACCCAACTATCCTAAAAAATCCCTTTCCATCCCAGTAGACTCAAATGGTAGACCAACCTCATTCATCCACTTCCTTCGATTCACAAGTGTTCATGATGAGTAGCCCAATCAACGTGGCTACCAGGTCAAAATATTATCAAACTCCTACCCCGTCGGTAGGGAAAGATAAAGAAGGTACCCCTTCTTCTTCCACCCCATCTAGTTCTGGTCCTCTCCCTATAGAGCGACCTAATCCTGATTCTACCATTTGACCACCTTCTTGAGGTGTGCTTCGAAAGTCCTCATACAATCCCAATGCTCAAACCGCTCAACATTATAACATTGTTGAAGATTTGGCTCAAGCACCATCAACTATGTCTGCTCTCAAAGTCCTTCAAAGCTGTCCTTCTCAAAGGAAATCGTTACTGTCGGCTATTAGGGGTATTGATCTAGCTAACTCTAATCTCATATGTTTTGACCTGGAAAACCACGTTCACTGTTTACCTCATCAAATTTCCTTTCTCATTCAGGTAATCATAAATGAGAAAACCATTCATAAGACTGTCATCAATGAAGGTGCTTCTACCTACATCATGTTTTTTGCTTGTTGGAAGGAAATTGGTTCTCCTACACTAAACCAGTCCCCTAACACTCTTGAAGCTTTTGACGGGCGCGATTCGCGACCATTCAGTGTCCTTCCCAACCTTGCCATTACATTGGAGGGCAAGATGGTACATGTTGAAGTAGAGGTCATTGACACTAATCTTAACTACAATCTTATACTTGTAGGTTTGAAGGCCGTATAGAAATTACCTGCATACGAATTCTAAAACACAAAAAAATAAACAATGCAAGAGCATAACACATAAAACACATATACATAGAGATTTCCCCTGGATCCCAAAATCGGGACTATTGGCTTGATTTTTCATTATGTTCCTTTCAATGTTACAATACATATTTATACATGCAGAATCATCCAATACCATGGACTGAAAAACCATCGTGTCCAAAACTATGGACCAAAAACCATTTTGTCCAAAACCATGTGCGAAAAATCATGCACAAAACCATAGGTAGGTCCTCCCAACCTAATATAGGGTCCAAAAACAAAATTTTCTGAGGCATTGCCCCGGATCCCACAGAGTGGGGTTTCCTGCACCCCTCAAACCCCCTGTGACTCCCCCCACTATGCAATCGGCGCAACGAAGGGGGGGCTCCGCCCCCCTTCTAACCCCCTGGTTAACTACGTGGGCTAGTCGTGGAAATAATATAACACAACCCAACATTCTCTCACTTGTTGTTTTCTTTCCAGAGGGGGCCACAAGAGAGCTTAGTCATTTATCTAGCCCTGCAACACCCATTGTTTCTCTACACCAAGAGAACTTTTCAGAGCTCACAGATTTTATTATAGCATCTACAGTATTCTTCAAAGTGTCCACCTTTACTAGCAACACCTTTTTTTCTTCTAGCATATACATCACAAAGTGATACTAAACATCAATGTGCTTTGTCTTTGAATGATATGCAGGGTTCTTCGCCAAGAAAATTGCACTTTGGTTGTCACAGTTTATCCTTATAGCTCCCTGTAATAACCCCATACTTGAACACAATATCTGCAACCAAACTGCTTCCTTGCTTGCATGAGTGGCTGCCATGTATTTTGCCTCTATAGTTGATAGTGCCATTATAGATTATTTCTTACTCATCCAACTAACTGCACCTCCAAATAGGTTAAACACATACCCACTTGTAGATCTTCTCTGTTCAGATCTCTAGCCCAGTTTGCATCAACAAAGCCATGAATATCCAACACTCTGTCCAATCCTAGTCTTCCTTGGTAGAAAAAACCATAATCACTAGTGCCACGCAAATACCTGAAAACCCACTTCACTGTTATCCAGTGCTCCTTCCCTGGTTTTGACATAAACCTGCTTAAAACTCCCATTGCATGTTGAATATCTGGTCTAGTACAGACCATTGCATACATCAGGCTACCGACTGCACTTGCATATGGAACACGGGACATGTCCTCTTCCTCTTCTTGTGTCTTGGGACACTATTCAGCAGATAACTTTACACCTACATGAATAGGAACCTTCACCGGTTTACTATCCTGTATATTAAACCTCTACAATATTGTCTCGACATACTTCCTCTGGTTTAACCAGAGCTTCCTCTTTGTCCAATCTCTTTTAATTTCCATGCCCAAAATATAGTTTGCAGCACCAAAATCTTTCGTGTTGAATTTGGAGGACAAATGGTTCTTTAAATCCTGGATTATTTCTTTGCCATTTCCAACCAGCAACATATCATCCACATACAAGACTAGATAAATAACATGATCACCAATCAATTTAAAATACACACAGTGATCTGCTTTGCTTTTGGTGAAGCCAAGTCCCCGTATAAATGTATCAAATTTATGATACCACATCCTTGGTGACTGTTTTAACCCATACAGAGATTTCTTTAACTTGCATACCAGTTCTTTCTTACCCTTCACCACAAAGCCTCCAAGTTGCTTCATGTAGATCTCCTCTTCCAGATCCTCATGAAGAAATGCTATCTTCACATCCATCTGTTCTACCTCAAAATCAAAAGCAACAGCAACAGAAAAAAGTAATCTAATAGAAGTTACCTTGGCAACAAGAGAAAAATTATCACCAAAATCAATTCCTGACACCTGGGAATAACCTTTTGCTACCAACCGAGCTTTGTATTTCTCCACCTGTCCTTCTACATTTGTCTTCTTCTTGAACACCCATTTGCTGCCAATGGGGTTCCTTCCAGCTGGCAAATCCACCAGATCCCAAGCCTCATTTTTGTGCAAAGATGCCATTTCATCAACCTTGGGCTCTTTCCAGAGTTTTCCATCCTCTGAATCTACTGCTTCCTTCATAGTTCTAGGATCATCATCAGTAATAGATAAAGAAAAATTTGAGCAAAAAGCAGGTGGACTATTCCTTTCTGGCTTCCTTCTTTCTTGAACTAATCTTCTCACACCTAGAGTTTGTGGCTCTTCATCTTCTGATTCCTCCTCTGTTGTAGAGATTGATTCTTCCTCCTTTAGCTCAAACTCTATCTTCTCAGGTTCCTTTGGTTGGACTTCATGTTTATTAACATCTATTACCTCTCTGAACACCACATATCAGTTGTACACAACCTTCCTTGTTACTAGGTTCCAAAGATTATAACCCTTTAAAACATCCTTATACCCAATAAATATGCACTTTTCAGATTTACTATCCAACATGGTTTGTTTCTCCTTTGGAACATGTATATATGCATGACATCCAAATACCCTCAGATGTGAAAGAGATGGTTTCTTACCAGTACATACCTCTTGTGGAGTCTTATCCTCCAACGCTGATGAAGGTGATCTATTGACTAGGTAACATGTTGTCTCCACCGCCTCTGCCCAGAATTCCTGTCCTAACCGGGAACATTGAGCATGATTCTTGCCCTTTCCATCAACATCTTGTTCATTCCTTTTCCAACTCCATTTTTCTGAGGCGTATATGGAGCAGTCTTATTCCATACTATACCACACTTCTTACATAATTCTTCAAATTCCTTACTGCAAAACTCTCCAACATTATCTGTCCTCAGCACCTTTATCTTCTTCTCTGTCTGGTTTTCCACTAGAGCCTTAAATTTTTTAAACCTGTCAAAGACTTCAGATTTCTTCTTAAGGAAATATATCCATGTATTCCTTGAGAAGTCATCTATAAATGATACATAGTACACAAACTTACCCAGTGATGGAACCTTCACAGGTCTAAACATATCACTGTGCACAAGCTCTAATATCTATTTCGCACTCTTACCACCAGAGGGGAAACTCACCCGATTATGCTTCCCATATACACAATTTTCATAGAAATCAAAATCCAGAGAGCTATTACTCATACCTTCTACCATACCTTTACCATGAAATATTCGAAGGCCCTTCTCTCCAATATGTCCTAGCCTTTGATGCCACAACATGGTCTTCTCTCCAGAGACCACTAGATTTTTTGCTCCACTTTCAGGAACCACGGAACTATTGCACCATCAACAACAATTCTACCTTGCAACTTGTATAGAGTTCTAATATAAACTCCTTGCATCAATACCAGTGCCCCCGAACCATCTTACAGGTATCCTTCTCGAACACTATTTTTACACCTGCATCATCCAGCTTGCTTAAAGAAATCATATTTCTGGCTAATGAAGGAATATGTAGAACACCTGGAAGTGTTCTAACCCTTCCACCTTGCAACTTCAACTTTACTTTTCCACGACCAACGATTCTAGCCTTCCTGTCATCCCCCAAGAAGACATCACCACCATCATATTTCACATACTTGCAGAACCACTCTCTATGGGGAGTGAAGTGAAAGGATGCACCTGAGTCAATCAACCATGCATCATGATCTACAGGTGTACTTAAAGAATCCAAGTACACATCCCCACCTTCATCTGAGGTGGTTTTCGTCTCTGCAAAAGGAGCATCATCAAATCCATTTCCTTTATCAGGAGCTTTAGATTTATAGTCCCTTTTGTAGTGCCCTTCCTTTCTGCATTTCTATCACACCACCTTTACAGGTTTTCCTAGAGATTTAAATCTCCCTCTAGATATAGATCTCCCACTCAATCACTTATTTTTGTTTCTGTTCTGGGACCGTCCTAATACAGACAAGGCATCACCATTCTGGCTCTCCATATTTTTCGTCACATCTCCTCCGTCAGCAAGGATGGGTCTATTTCATCAAACTGCAAGGCAGTTGTATTGCTACCTATTGCAATAACCAGACTATCCCACAAATCTGGTAGAGAACACAAAATGATGCACTTATCTTCATCTGGAATTGTAATATCAATAGATAATAACTGACTTACCACAGTATTAAATGCATTCAAGTGCTTTGTCACCGAGTCTCCATCTTTCATCCTCAGGTTATACAGTTTTTTCCGTAGGAACAGTTTATCCACCAGAGACTTAGATTGGTAACAAATTCCCTAAATCATCCCACAAAGCCTTAGTCGTAGCTTCCCCTGATAAATTCAACAATACTGAATCTAAGACACACAATCGTATTGCGCTCTTTTCCTTCCAATCTAACTTCTTCCATTCTTCATCAGACACTCTCATTGGTTTAGTACTTGGATCTACCATGATCCACTGATCTTTATCCACCATCAGATCCTCCATTTTGAGTTTCCACAACTCAAAACTTTGACCATTAAATTTCTCGATCTCTATCTTTCCATTGCTTGCCATATTCTTTCACCACTAGAATCGATCTCGCAGATCTCCCACTGAACAAGGTTTACCACAGGCTTGAGTGAAACCCCTCAACAACAAAGGCATCCCCTTGAAGCCAAAACAACTTTGATACCAAATGTAGGTTTTAACCTCGTACAAAAATTACCTGCATATGAATTCTAAAACACAGAAAAATAAACAATGTGAGAGCATAACACATAAAACACATATACATAGAGATTTTCCCTTGGATCCCAAAATCGGGACTACCAACACGATTTTTCATTATGTTCCTTTCAATGTTACAATACATATTTATACATGACTAAGCATCCAATACCATGGACCGAAAAACCATCGTGTCCAAAACTATGGACTATAAACCATCGCGTCCAAAACCAAGTGCGAAAAATCATGCACAAACCCATAGGTAGGTCCCCATAGAGTGGGGTTACCTACACCCATAAAACTCCATGTGACTCCCCCCACTATGCAATTGGCGCAATGAAGGGGGAGCTCCACCCTCCTAACCCCCTAGTTAACTATGTGGGCTAGTCATGGAAAGAATATAACACAACCCAACACTACTCGGATGGAGTTGGACCCATGCCATGCATGCCGTAGCCTCCTCCCTCTTCCGTGTGATTCGTTTTCCTCATCAAGGGAAGATATTCACAGTCGACCAACTGTCCTTCTTTGCCACTTCCTCTTCAGACGGCAATGTTCCGTATGTCAAGCACACCAGTGCTCCTTATGAGAGTGTGGATGCAGGACTTTTCAAAGATCCTGCCTTGATGGGCATATTTTTGCTCCCACATCCTCATGTTTCCTCTGTCAATATGATTTTGGTCAAATATGATCCTTGGGTTGTTCCTTCGCTAGATATTGTTGATACATGTGGCAAGGTTATGCCGTTAAGTCCAGCCAAAATTGATTACATGGAAATTGTTTCTATTTCGAGAACATCTCTTGATGTGTATTCTCAATCTCCATGGCTTGTGTTGGGATGAGGAAAAGGTATGATTTATCTTCACTTAATGCTTCATTTATCATTCATCCTTATAATATTATCTCTGTTTATAGAATAAAATGAGGAAAATATCAGTCAAAGTTGGAAGAAACTAGTTGGTGTCAGAATAGGAAATTTAGTACGAAAAACTGATTCTTTATTATCTTTGTATGTAGAGATACGATTGCGAAAAAGTTTTTCAGTTTGCAGGACATCACGAGCCCATAAAGGGGAAAATTCATGGTGTCTGGGGCAGAGAAGGAAGCGGAATATTTGTTTGAGTGCTCCTGTTTTATCATATAATCAGATTTTATATTGTGAAATCCTTAGGATCTGACACCAACTAGTTTCTTCCCTTTTATGTTATATAAGGCCAAAAGGCAACTAGATGAGAGTTCAGACTTTTAATATGTAATTATTCTCTTTGGAGTAAAAACATTGTTAATTCAGTGATCCTGTCAGTTGTTACTTTGAAGTTAATGAAAGAAGGTTGCACTTGATACATCTTTGTATTCTGAGTTTTTATTAAGCAAAGGCTTCTAGCAACTCTGGGCCCAGTCATAAGAAGTTCCACTGCTCCTTTGTGTTATAGTTTACATTCAGTCTTTGTATTTGATTTAATGTTTATTTCTTTTGTTTATCTTGAAGATTGGTGATATTGATTTATACCATCGTTCACTTAGCTTTATACTGAAACTGCGAGATAGACTTAAGTAACACCTTGATTAGAATGAGTGAATGTATGGTTGATTACTATTCAGATTGAATAAGTGTTATCATAGATCTTGAGAGACAAGACTGAGTAACTTCTATGGATTGCAAGATATAATGTTTATCATATAGGAATCTTCTATAGCTATTACCGTTCACTTATTGACTACTATTCAAATGCCAATTGTTATTACTATTTAATAATGCAGATTGATTTGAGTTGTTGGTGTCATTCGATAATCATAGTTTCTTTACTTGGTTAAAGTGTGATTAGTCTCAAGCTTATTTGAGTAATTCTCCGTGTAATTCTGATTTACATTCAAGCTCCAATTGGTTTCGGAACAATTCGTATAGAATTACATAGGGTGTTGTGAGCATTCCTTTCACAGATAGTTTCTTTGCAGAGTTGTGTGAATTGGATTGAAGAATTAGACTTTAGTGATTGCAATGATTCATCATTAGATAACCTCTAACTTCACTGCACATACTATGTTGACACTCTTGAAATAGAAAGACTTACCTCGAGTTGATAACTAATGTAGGGATAAAGATTTCCTATAAAAAGACATCTTAGTGAGCCAACATTTTGGCGTCGTTGCCGGGGAGAGTGTTTAGGTGATTAATTCTATTCCTCTGCTGTAAGAGAACTGGGTTTTAAAAATGGAAGGTAAGAACCTGCGTACCTAGCAAGTAAAGTGCTTGCTTACCTGTTCGCTTTACAGCAAAATTTTAGAGGTTAAATAGGAATTTGTTTTATGAATGACTAGAAATAAAAAGATAGAGAAAGAACAGAATCCTCTACCAAAACCCACAAAACCCAAAGGATCGGTGAACCTTGGGAGAATTACCTTTATAGACGAAATCATAATAAGAGAAGAGTCTCAACCATCAGTAGGATTCCAAGTTATACCTGGAAAATGTTCTACTGTTATCCCTCAAGCAGTAGGCCCACCATCTGTAGATCATGCTGAGACTCAAAGCCAAGTAGGAGGTTCAAAACAAAATTTTCAAGCTACAATAAGCCTACCCTCTGATCCTCTACAAGAGGGAAAATCCTGTAACCTACAAGAAGGAAAAGGAGAAACTAGTGGGGCTGCTAAAATAGAACCATAGTTGTCTGAACAAGGATCTCCTAAGATTCCAGACCTAGGGAGTGTTATAAAGCTAGCTCAGGTTGCTAACTCTCTGTTTATTACGGAAGCACCCCTTGAAATCCCTAAAGACTATTGGCATACCTTTGATCAAATGGTAGAAAAGCCACCCAAGTTCAAACCTTGACATTAGAATACCCCATAGTTGACCAGGTGGCCAATGCCCCTATGAAGGCTATTCCTCTGTAGAACATCCCAAACTTTCATTGGATGATCACAGAGGATCCTGATGCTTTCGTGTGTGAGTTTGATGTCCTCTGTAGAGGGTACGACTATACCACTGATCCCCAAAAACTAAAATTATTCCCTTCCACTTTGAAAGGGGCAGCTTTAAGATGGTTTATGGGTCTAGGTGGGCGAACCATCAATTCTTGGGACGAGATGAAAACCTCCTTCCTTAAAAGATATCAAAACTTTTGTAAAACTAGGGAACTGAAAGATGAGATTTTCAAGATGACTGCGAAAGATAATGAAACACTAGAAGAATATGTAGAATGATTTAATTATAATTTGTAGAGATCTCTACACACTAGCCTACCAAAGGAATTCCTAAGAGCTATATTGATTAAAGGAAAGAAGGAAGAATGGATAGAAACTCTAAACTTAATGGGAAAAGGGGATATTTCTTAGGAAGAGTATGATGAAATCATTCGTTTGTGTATCTGGTGTTCGTGAGGAAGTGCACGTACAAGAGTGGCTAGCCGAGATCCAATGACCAGAGGAAGCAAACCACATAGTGGAGGTATAACACGGATGGAGATTGGCAACCTCTTGGAAGATTTTAAGATGGATATCCTGGGCACTCTTACAACACATCTGGACATTCTACAAGCCAAACAAAAACAAGCTTTAGCAGAACAAAATTTGGCCATCTTCTGCCCACGTTGTCGAAAGAATCACAGCCAATGGGAATGCTTGCTATACATGGTTCACACATGCGCCATTTGTACAAAAGATCATGATATTGAATAGTGTCCATCATTACCCGGGTTGAAAGTAGTATTCAAAGAAGCAGATGAGGAAACAAAACTGGTATATTTGATGAACCAGCGTTGAAAATGGCAAGCCAAACCTACAAGTATGTCGCAAGACACATCCAAATTTTTTCCTTCATCGCAGTTTAATCAACAATAGAACCTTGGGGTAGCCTGGCAATCACCCTTCACAAACTGGAAAAGTCCACCATTCCCTATGAAATCTTGGCCAGCACAATCTTTTCTAGGAAATGGTAGGCCGAATTCTTCTTTTACTCCTGTCTGGCAAGGCAATCCCTATCAATCCCAGTGGCCTGCCTCCACCTCTCAAAACCTGAATTGGTCTACAAACTGGTAGCAACCTCTAGGGATATCCAATATACCTACAAGAATAGGCCCCCAGCCTCAGACCACATTGTCAGCTCCTTATACATTACAACAGAATTCGCAACGTCTTCTATAGCCACAGTTACTAGCTCATCCAAACCTGAATCCTAATAATAGGCTAGTCCAGTTGGTATAGGTTATTGAAAATCTAGAATATGAGATTGAGCAGAAAGAATGTAATGAGCTCATATTGAGGTCAGGTCGGGTCATAACCCCTAAGGAAAATAGGGACCAACCTTCAATTGAAATTGTAACTCCACCTATACATATTCCATCATCTGTACATGTTCCACCACTTGTAAATAATACTGAATCAAAGCAAGAGGAAGAAACAGATCAACATGATGACCCTAAAAAATGTATGGTCACTTCTCCTCCATTCCCCAAAAGGCTAGTGATACCTAAACCGATCACTTATCTTGATTTTGATTGTGTAGGGGAACTAAAAAATTTGTATATTAAGATTCCCCTCCTCCAGGCTATTCAAGACATTCCCATCTATGCCAAAACCATCAAAGAATTATGTGTAAAAAGGTCTGTGAGGAAGGTAAAAACCTCACCCACTATCCATGTCATAGGAACCTTATCCAATTTACTCTTGCGAGAGGAAACTCCAATAAAGTACGAAGACCCTGGAAATCCCATAGTAACAGTTCAGATATATGGCATCTCTTTTCCAAATACGCTAGTTGATCTAGGAGCTGCCATTAACATATTAAAAATAGAAACTTTTCAAGCACTTGGTATTACAACCTTAGAACCAACCACCACTTTATTAGAGCTTGCTGATCAGTCGGTGGTAAGACTAGAAGGGAATTTACAAGATATTACAGTTTCTGTTGACTCATGGGAATATCCAGTAGACTTCCTGGTTATAAACCCAAGGAGTAGCTTGGATGGGCATCCTTTGATTCTGGGACGACCTTGGCTAGCAACAACTGATGCATATATTGGCTGCCGAGAAGGCAGCATGACTATCACAAAGGGAGACGCTGTAAAATATCTAGTGTTATACCCTCCTGCCAGGCCAAGTTTGCCCATTGTAAAATTATGCAAGCAGCCACCAACTTATCTGGAAGAGAGCATCCGTTCACCACTCACAGTAGTGGAAGTGCTAGAATTTATAAATCAAACTGAAGATGACGTTATCAACAATTTTATAAATCAGCCAACCAACGTGGATTTTCAGATGCTGAAAGTAATTCTTGATAACGAAGCCATGGAATATCCCCTGAAGGATACAAATGACCAGCATATTCAAACAAATTCTATTCAGAATAGCAAACTAGTTCAGATCAAACCAAGCAAAGTTCTAAATATCAATGCTAATCTGGACAGTTAACAACAGAAAAATCTTATCTAGGTATTGCAAAAAATAAAGGGGCTTTTTCCTGGGATTATCCTGATATGAAAGGGATAGATCCGTAGTTATGTACGCACCACATTTATACAGAGAAGGATGCACAACCCATCTGGCAGCCTCAACGGAGGTTGAACCCTCACCTCGAGGATATCGTGAAAGAGGAATTACAAAAGCTACTGGATGTAAACTTTATTTATCCTATCTCAAATAGTAAATGGGTCTCCCCTTTGGTGGTCGTCCCCAAGAAAAACAGGAAATGGCGTATTTGTGTAGACTATCGAGAGCTAAATAAGGAAACACAAAAAGACCGTTTTTCCCTCCCATTCATTGATCAGGTCCTTGATACATTGGCAGGGAAGAAGTTCTTCTCCTTTCTAGATGGCTTCAGTGGGTACAATCAAATTTAGATTGCCCCTGAAGACCAGGAAAAAATGACCTTCACCTATCCCTGGGGCATATTCGCATATAGAGTATTACCATTTGGCTTGTGCAACGCCCCGACCATGTTTCAGAGAGCTATACTAAGCATCTTTGTTGATCTAATAAATGAAGGACTAGAGGTATATATGGATGATTTTACTCCATATGGGGATGATTTTGATCAAGCATTACGAACACTAGAAAAAGTCTTATAATGATGCATTGCTACCAGTTTATGCTTAAGCAATGTCAAGTGTCACATTGTGATGATCGAGGGCATGATCTTGGGGTATTACATCTCTGCAGTAGGAATACAGGTAGACCCAGCAAAAATACAGGCATTTTTTTTACTACATACCCCCTGCACCCAAATAGAGGTACGTAGTTTCCTAGGATATGTAGGTTATTATCGAAGATTTATCAAGAATTTTTCATAGATTGCGACACCCTTATACACTCTAACTGGAAACATTGATTTCATTTGGCCTGACAAGTGTGACACAACTTTTGCAGGATTAAAGAAACTAGCCTCAAGAACACTAGTATTGCGTGGACCAAACTGGGAGCTGCCTTTTCATATTTCCACTGATGCATTAGATGTATCCATAGGTGTTGTCCTTAGCCAGGAGGAGGACAAGAAACCTTATGCTATATATTACATTAGCAAAAATCTCACCCCTGTAGAACTCAATTACAGAGTGACAGAAAAAGAATTCTTAGCAGTTATTTATGCAATAAACAAATATAGACACTATATAATTGGCTACCAAGTCTTTGTGTACACTGATCACTCTGCCATTAGATATCTAGCTAATAAACCTATCACAATTGGTCGAGTAACATGATGGTTATTTCTTTTGCAGGAGTTCGACATTACCATTAAAGATCATCTAGGAAAGGAGAATCCCGTTGCTGATTTTCTATCTCTAATTCTGAAGGTTTATGATCCACTGGCGGTAGATGACCAATTTCTAGATGAGAACCTATTTGTTGTGACAGTTAAGATGCCATGGTACACAGATGTGGCAAATTATCTGGTAGTAGGGAAGCTACCTAAACATTTCACAACAAGCGAAAGAAAATTGATTGTTTAGCGTAGCATCCGGTTCTCTTGGATAGGTGGATATCTTTTTCATACAGGGCTCAACATGTGTATACACAAATGTATCCACCAGGATGAGATCCATGACATCCTGAAGGCTTGCCATGACGAACCCTATGGGGGACATTTCGCAAACCAAAGGACAGGACATAAGGTATTACAAATGGGCTATTACTAGCCCACTATTTTTAAGGATGCTAAAAATATGCCCAGGCCTGCGACAGTTGCCAAAGGATGGGCCGGCTTGGTCAATCTGATGAAATGCCTCTACAGCCAGAATTTTTCATAGAACCCTTCGAGCATTGGGCATTACACTTCATGGGTCCATTCCATCCACCTTCCAATCAGAAGGCTTACATACTGGTAGCCACAGATTATGTGACAAAATCGGTGGAAGCAATAGATTTACCAAGAGCCACAGAGGAAGCAATGATTAACTTCCTTTTTGGGCTATTTGTGCAGTATGGATTACAACAAGAAGTGGTCACAGATGGGGGAAAGAAGTTCACAGGTAACAAGATTACTCCCACCCTCAGAAACCATCATATCACACACAGGATCACTTCTTTGTATCACCCATAGGTGAACGGGCAGGTAGAAAGCACCAACAAGGTTATAGAAGAAATTTTAACCAAAATAGTCTCAACGCACCAACGAGATTGGACTGCTAGACTGCCAGAGGCCTTATGGGCCTATCGTACGACTTGGATGAATACTACTGGATATTCTCCCTACCAGCTTGTGTTCGGTAGAGAACCAATTTTTCTAATTGAATTCGAAAAAAAGACTCTAAGGACAGCCTAGGAACTCGGTCTGGATTTAACAGAAGCTCAAACCAAGAGTCTTCAACAGATTAACGAACTAGATGAAGCTCGATTGCTTGCTTTGCAACAAACTACAATAATATAGTAGCAAAGGGAAAAATGGCATGACAACCTTATCAAGAAGAAAATGTTTCCAAAAGGGGATTGGGCACTTTTGTACGATTCTAGGTTCCATGACTTCGCATGCAAGTTGCAAACAAGATGGCTCGACCCTCATGATATTCAAGAAGCGCATAATAATGTTACTCTTACCTTGACTACCATAGACGGATCCGGCCATTCCTTTAAGGTAAACCAACATCGATTGTGCCTCTATCATCAACCGCTTACCAAAGAATATTTGTACAAGCAGGTACACAAGGACCCCTCCATGCAAATTTTAGCTGCAGGGAATCGTAACCCATCAAAATTTTCTTTAAAAAATTAAAATTGCTTGAAAAATTGTAAATAATGTACATACCTTTGTAGGCATTACCAAGTAAATATGGAATTTTTTGTTTTTTCTATTCAAACAATTGAACACCTCTCGGTCAATTGATTAAACAACATATTCATTTTGTATGTAACTCGTCATTCAATTTATGGAACAGACCAGTTTTTCTTTGACTTATTTTGTTGTTCAAACAGTTGGATGTTTGTCGTTCAATTGATTGAACATCACATTTTTGTTTGTTTTCATTGTTAAAACAATTGGACATTTGTCGTTCAATTGATTGAAAAACACATTTTTATTTGTTTTTGTTATTCAAACAATTGGACATTTGCCGTTCAATTGATTGAACAACACATTTCTTTCAATTTTTTGTTGTTCAAACAAGCGAACACTTATCATTCAATTGATTGAAAAACACATTTTTTTTGTTTTTTTATTTTTATTTTTATTTTTGTTGTTTAAACAAGCGAATGTTTGCCGTTCAATTGATTGAACAACACATTTTTTCTTTTTTTCTTTTTTCTCTATTCAAACAAGCAAACGTTTTCCGTTCAATTGATTGAACAACACATTTTTGTTTGTTTTCGTTATTCAAACAATTGGACATTTTCCGTTCAATTGATTGAACAACACAATTTTTTCGATTTTTGTTGTTCAAACAAGCGAACGCTTGTCGTTCAATTGATTGAACATCACATTTTTTTGTTTTTTTTTTTATTTTCACTGTTCAAACAAGCGAACATTTGCCATTCAATTGATTGAAAAACACTTTTTTGTTTTTTTGTTTTTCATTGTTCAAACAAGAGAAAGTTTGTCGTTCAATTGATTGAACACCACATTTTGTTGTTTTTGTTGTTCAAACAAGCAGACGCTTGTTGTTCACTTGGTTGAACAAAATTGCTTTTCTTATTTTGTTTTTGCTATTCAAACAATTGGACGACTGCCATTCAATTGATTGAACATCATGTTTTTCTTTGTATTCTAACGACTGTCGTTCAATTGATTGAATGACACATTTTCCGTTCATTAGTTTTCGGTGTTCAGTTATTGAACGATTTTCGTTCACTTGATTAAACATCATTGTTCTTCTTAGTTGTTTTTGTTGTTAAAACTACTGAACGACTGTCATTCAATTAATTGAACAACACATTTCTCCTTATTTATTTTCATTTTGTTTGATTTTTTTTATTTTGTAGAGTGAACCGCACCTTGTTGCAAGCTAAATGTTGATTTTTTCTCATTTTTTTCTTAATCATTATACCATGATCTTCTTCGTTTGTATTGCAAATAAGCGCCATGTGCATTTGTGCCTCTTCTAAAAATATATGGTAATAACAATGTCATTATAAATTCTAAAATCCTTTTGTTGGTTATCTTTATTCATCAAGATAATATGGCGTATCTTTATAATGGTTGTCTGAACATATTTTCTTTTGGGACCCATCAAGAAATGATTTATTACCTTTAATCCATGCTTTCTTATGTTTGTAATTCCAAATGGATAAAACTCATCGATATAATGTTAAGGGATAAGACTATAATACTCCCATTGGCATCTTCTTACTTCTTACAACATCCCTAACTCTTAAGGAGCAAATGAGCCTCCCTTTTTACAAGAAAAATTTCAAAAGTAAAATAAAAATAGCAAAATGCTTGCAACATTGTCCAAAGAGGATAGGGGGTCTCATCATGAGCTAGCCTACCATGATCATAAGAATGTAACAGGTGACATTCCAATTTGGCTACCACACCAAGGTAATGATCTTCTTGATAAATAAATTGTCAGAAGAACAAGGGGTCTCATCACAAGCCAGCCTGATCATCTCCGTTTCACCCTGGTGAGTGGAACTATGGTTATCTAGTCACCAAGCCAGCATAATGGTCTCTTTGTGAAAAAAAGAAAAAAAATCAAAATGTAAAAAGGACTCTGGCTCATTTGGGAGGGTTAAAAAGCAACCTTACCGAGGCTATGAATGCTTGCTCGCACCAGTGGCTCTGCTGTGGTATTGAAGTATTATCTTATATTGCCATATGACATCTACCTCTTATCACATATGACCCTATCTCTAAACAAAAAACTCTATTTGGTAGCATTTTTACAAGCTGCATAGCATGGTGATTTTTATTTATCATATTCCATATGTCCGCATCTTAAATGATAGCCATTAAATATAAACCGTCAATTATGCTGATATGATTAATACCACTTACGGTAAAATATTTGACATAATGACTTGATATTGCTATTTTTATTTTTGGCCAATTCAGATCTGACGGCACATGTCGCTTAAATGCTTTATTGATTTGTGTGCTGTGCTTTTTAGATTGGTTGCCGTCATTTATTTTGCGTTGGTTATTTGTTTGTTTTCCATGTGCTAAAAGGACGTGGATGCCCTTCTCTCATCAGAGGGGGCGATGGCCTACGTATGGATAACATGTGTTCCATTTATAAATAAATGTGTGATAATCATTCGGATTACCCCCGGAGTACGATTTGCATGATGTCCAGGGATATGTAATAATTAGTAGAAAATTCTGATTGGTCGAAGAATGGAAACCATTATGGCAGGCATTCGAACATGTGATTTTGCATTAAATATGGCTGAAAGGATGGACAACTTAACTAAAAATGATAATTCTTATCCAAGTAGAGTCATTTCCTTTATAATTGTTGTGATATACATCGTTGTTGTGTTGCATTACAAGGGTAAAACACAATTATCTTCAAAATAACCAGACCCAATTGCAGCAACTATGGGTAGAAGATCAATTTGGAGTGAGCCTCCAGTACTGATGGTGTCAGATCAAGCCCATGAAATCCTTGAATGCACTGGCTAGTTACAGTACTTAAACAGATTGCAAAGATTCCATGAAGAGCTAATGCTGGAGTTTCTGCAAAATCTGCAGAACAGTAGTATAGTGGTCAAAGGCATCAGCATGATAGTTTTAGAAGAAGTCTTGGCCGAAGTCACTCAAATTCCGGTGGAAGGGGTGAAATGGGGAGAAAAATGCGATCTTTTATACAACGCAATTGAAGCCTTCCAAGACCCAAGCGAGCGGCTGGTACAAATGGGGAAAGGAATTCATCCTTCGACGTTGCAGCAACCATGGCAAGAGTTGGCGGTCATCATCCAAAGATATATCACTTTCAACGACTAGCATGACATGGCAAAGCCTCGACAAATGAAACTCCTAGCCATTTTAAATCAAAGAATTTCAATTAATTTACCATTTTATTTAAATTCCATGTTACACGATGTTACCCAACGGGTAAGGACAATCAAGGACCCACATAGTGTAGTCAGCCATCATGGGTTAATTAAGTTAATCATCACAAATAGATTGGCATAGAAACAATTAACATTGGACAGTATCATAAATCCTACCTTGGCTCCACCCCCGGAAAATGAGGAAACAAAGCAGCAAGGGCCAAGAACCCTAGGCCCAAAGAAATATTAAAATGAAAGAGCCCCATTGCAACCCTAGAATCAGTTAAGCATAGACACTCAGTGAGAGTAAAAGCCCAACGATGCATTCCAATCCAATTAGAGGAAGTTGGACCATCCCACACACCTCATCTTAGTCCTCAAGGCACTCCTTTGGAAGACTATGAGGAGGAAGTGGCAAGGGTTTTGGGAAGCATGGAAATGTTTACTGAGGGGAGGGAACAACCAAGGAACACTGAAAGATAGAACTGTACTCCTGATTGGTCAGTCCCTGCTGACAATTCTGGTCATGAACAAACCCATCCATGCACTGATCCCATGGAGGAGTAGAGATAGTTAATTACTAATATGGAAACACACCTCGAAGATGAGGAGCACGAAGAAACCCCAGCAGAAAGAAACCCTAAAGGTGAAAACTTGGAGGATGCCAATCAACTAAGCGATATTCCCTTTTCAAAGTCCCCTGTGGACAAGGCCTACCAAGAAGAAGACCATGAGAATGATGATTGTTCAAGAGATACCATTACATCGGGATATCCTGAACACAAAATGAATAATAATTATGAGTTGGAAGGAGAAATCCCGCCAGCAAACACAGCTCCAATTGGAAACATTCTTGATGTTAACATAATGCATCCTATGCAAGTGGCAGAAGGTAATGCAACCCCACATGGGAGCCCTAGAAAAGAAGAGCCCTACGAATTTAAACTTAAAAAGGTGCTCAGAAAATACAGAAAACAGAAGCAGGTAATCAGGAAGTTGAAATACTAGTTAAAAGAAGCAACCAGGGCGAGGAAATTAAAAGCAGAAATTAAAACCACTCCTGATTTTATTAAGTGTTTCAAAGAACATAATGAGAAGATTTAGCACCTCCTTTATGAGCTCTATATGCATAATTTTGTTCTAGAGGATGACAGGGATAGCCACCCTACCCCTTTCGTAGGAGACATTCAATTTCAGGCATTCCTTTCCTTTGCTGCTAATCAGCTAAAATGGGCCAAGGCTTACAACACATTCAAAAGGCGTGAATATGGCATTGACCTATGGGTCAGAGGAGAACCTACATAGCCACTGCTCCTATCTGTCCGAAATAAGAAATTTATGAAGAAAAACGGTGTCGTAGGCAAATTGGGCCAATCCATACTGATATCATTCAGGCCAGAAAGGAATACTTCCAGGATATTAAAGTAGAAGCCTTGGCTACATCCAAGCAAAGATGGGAAATTTCCAATAACACTGTGAGGGGCCGGGAGCTGTTCGGATACTATAACTTCCAAGCTACCTCTTCCATTTTTTTCAAATATAGCAATATGATTTTAACATTGGGACCAGACTGGATAGGATGCTGCTATAGAACCCCAATCATACGGTATCCCCCTGCTCAATACCGTAGTGATTATAACTTAAAAGATCATAAGGTAACCCAGGCTTTCGCTGCCTCAAGCAAAAGAATGGTTTTAGGAATTACAGGGAAGAAGTATACCCTACCTATTTCCTCACTGAGTTGCATCTGAACTATACTCTTGCATGAGGACGTGCAACAAGGTAAGTTGGGGACTATGTTGGGACGAGAAAAAGGTATGATTTCTCTTCACTTAATTCTTCATTTATCGTTCATGCTTACAGTATTATCTTTGTTTATAGAATAAAATGAGGAAAATATCAGTCAAATTTGGAAGAAACTAGTTGGTGATAGAATAGGCAAATTTAGAACGAAAAACTGATTCTTTTCTATCTTTGTATGAAGAGATGCGATTGGCCAAAATTTGTTTAGTTGGCAGGACAACATGAGGCCATAAAGGGGAAAAGCCACGGTGTCTGGGGCAGACAAGGAAGCAAAAGATCAATTTGAGAAATCCTATTTTATCATATGATCAGATTTTATATTGCGAAATCCTCAGGATCTCCTGATCCTGAGGATTCATTGTTATCCTACTTAACCTTTTATGTTATATAAGGCCAAAAGGCAACTAGATGAGTGTTCAGACTTTTAGTATGTAATTATTCTCTTTGGAGTAAAAACGTTGTTAATTCAGTGACTCTGTTAGCTGTTACTTTGAAGTGAATGAAAGAAGGTTGCGCTTGATACATCTCCGTATTCTAAGTTTTTATTAAGTACATGCTTTTGGCGACTCTGGGCCCAGTCACAAGAAGTTCCACTGCTCCTTTGTATTATAGTTTAAATTCAGTATTTGTATTTGATTTAATGTTTAGTTCTTTTGTTTATCTTGAAGATTGGTGATATTGATTTATACTGCCTTTCACTTAGCTTTATACTGAACTACAAGATATACTTAAGTAATTCCTTGATTAGAATGAGTAAATGTATGGTTGACTTTTGTTCAGATTGAATAAATGTTATCATAGATCTTGAGAGACAAGACTGAGTAACTTCTACAGATTGCAAGATGGAATGTTTATCATTTAGGAATCTTTTATAGCTGTTGTTGTTCACTTACTAACTGTTGTTCAATTGCCAATTGTTATTGTTATTTATTAATATAGATTGATTTGAGTTGTTAGTGTCATTTGATAATCATAGTTTCTTTACTTGGTTAAAGTGTGATTAGTCTCAAGCTTATTTGAGTAATACTCCATGTAATTCTTATTTGCATTAAAGTTCCAATTGGTTTCGGAACAAGTTGTATAGAATTACATAGGGTTTTGTGAGCATTCCTTTCATAGATAGTTTCTTTGCAGATTTGTGTGAATTGGATTGAAGAATTGGACTTCAATGATTGCAACGATTCATCATTAGATAACCTCTAAGTTCACTGCACATACTGTGTTGACACTCTTGAAATAGAAATACTTACCTCATGTTGATAACTAATGTAGGGATTAAGATTGCCTATAGAAAGACATCTTAGTGAGCCAACAGCTTGGTTCTTCAGAATCTCCTGATTCTTTAGCCGAGACTTTTCTTTCTGACAAGAGTATCATGGAAGTAATGTCTTTGGAGAAAGTACCTTGGAATGACACTCATCATTGTTCCTCTACTTGTCTCGAGGAGTTCTCTTCTCAGTACCCATCCCCACCACTTCAGACACCAATCATGACTCATGAAGTTTGGTCGGAAGGGAACATGGGTAGCATTACCTAAACGATGCCAGTTTATATTTTTGTCAAACCTAGTGTCATTGAAAATGTCCATATTGGGGTAGCTTGTTCTCTAGAAGAAATCACGATCTATACACATCTATTCCAAGAATTTTGGGATGTTTTTGCGTGGTCATATGAAGAAATTTCTAGCATTGACCCAAGTATATTCGTGCATGAGATTCCAACTTATCCTCATGTGAAGCCCATTCCCCAACGGCTTCATCCAGTGCACCCTAGAAAAGCGGCCTCCATTACGAGTGAAGTTGAAATGAAAGCTAGATTTATTTATCCCACCCGTCTTACAGATTAGTTGTCGAATATTATACTGGTGGAAAATAAACAAGGCACTATTCACGTTTTTTTCGATTACCATGATCTCAATCATGCCTGTCCTAAGATAATTACCCCACTCCCTTCATTGACCAGATCATTGATGAATGTGTTGGGAGCGAATGGTTTTCCTTTATGAACGGTTTTTCTGGCTACAACCAAATAAACATTGTGCCTACTGATCAAGATAAGATAGCCTTTGTCTATCTGTGGGGGACCTTTGCATACAAAAAGCTCCATTTTGGTCTTAAAAATTTTGGAAGCCACATTTCAAAGAGCGATGTCTTATGCATTCCACGAAATTCAAAACATCGTTCAACCTTACTTGGATGATCTCCCTGCTCATTCTCGTAAACGCCATGATCACCCTGATCATCTTCGAAAAAAATTTCTTCACTATAGACACTACAACATCCATCTCAATCTGCATAAATGTGTCTTCTGCGTCGAATCCAAACAACTCCTTGGCTTTATCATTTCGAAAGAAGGAATTCGCTTTGATCCTCTTAAATTCGAGGCCATAGTTAATTTACCCCCTCCATCTTCATTGCATCAACTGCAAAGTCTGGAGGGAAAATCAAATTTCCTCCGTCGTTTCATACCGAACTATGTTGAGCTAGCTTCAAGGTTCACCCAGTTGCTCAAGCAAGGAACCCCATTTGTTTGGGATGAGGTTTCTCAAAAGTCTTTCAATGACCTAAAGACTCTCCTCATCAATGCTCCTTTGCGGCATCCCCTCAACTATCATCGTGATTACTTCCTTTACCTAGCTACAACCTCTACTACCATTGCTATGGTGCTGGTATAGGACGATGAAGAAGGCAATGAACATGTTATTTACTACCTTAGTCGCAATCTCCTCGCCACCAAAGTGCATTACGCTCATGTCGAGAAGTTGGCTTTGGCTGTCGTACATGCTTTTCAGCGCTTTCGACATTACATTCTACTCTACACTACCACTGTGATCTCAGAATGAAACCCCATGACCTACATCCTAACTCATCAATTGTTGGCGGAAAAGTATTCAAATTGGATTGTTATCCAACAAGAATTTGATTTGGTGTTTACTACTACCAAATCTAAGAAATCACTGGTCTTTACTGAGTTGATTTTCTCCCTTCCCTCCTCTTCTCTCCCTGCTGGTGCCGATGAGCAGCTCCTGGACGAGAATATTCTCTTAATTAGCACTGTTATAGATCTGACCCGGAAATATAAGATAATTGAAATAAACCCAAGAATAATAAGATCGAAATAGATAGAAATGATTCACTTTATTAATCAAACTCTTAAGGTAGGGCAACACCATACATTCGCTCCTTAAGGAAGGAGAGCACTCCACAAGCCATATGCCTATTCATACAATAATTCCTTGACATATCTCAATGGGGAGTCTCTAGCCTCTATATAGGCCTCATACATACAATACCATGGGTCATTACCATGGTTCCCTCAATACCATCTATCTAATACCATGGGCCCATTACATTCTTACTAACTACTTGTGGTCCCTTACATGATACGGGTTGATTGCCTTATTTATTACTATGGCCCATCCCATTATTACATTATTCCCTTGGGTACCTCTCTTTGTACCCCATATTATCCCCCTAGGTATACTACAAACACTCTCAACCCCTAGTATGGTGATATCATCGTATATCTCCAGACATCCACCTTTCGGTCTACATTGATTAAGGATGATCGTCGATGCATTCGGAATCAATCTCAACCTTACCATATCATTGGAGATACTTTATACCAAATTGGTGTCGATTCCATTCTTCACCGATGTCTCACTCTCTAGGAGGCTGAGAGAGTCTTGAATGACTGTCATTCTAACGCTTGTGGCAGTCACTTGCCTGGATATGCTACTACTCAAAAAATCCTTCGTGATGGTTATTTTTGGCCCTGTATCTTCAAGGATTTCATCCTTGTCATTCTCAAGTGCCATGAGTGCCAATTTACCATCGTAATATGTGCGCCCCACCAGCTCACCTACACCCCTTACCGTCAGTCCTTTTGCCAAATGGGGCATCGACTATATGACTTGTAACCATCGTTCAGCTGGGGGGCATGGGTATATTATCTTTGGTGTGGACTATTTCACCAAATGGGCTGAAGCGATGCCTCCATACTCTGCGGATGGTAAAACAACGACTCAATTTCTATTCAATCACGATATTTCCAGGTTTGGAGTGCCTCAAGCCATTGTCACCAACCATGGCTCCCATTTTCGAGATTACATGATGGCTGAGTTGACTTATACGTTGGGCTTGCACCACGATGGCTCAACCCCATACTACACTCAAGCCAATGTCTAATTTGAAGTTGTGAACAAATTTTTGGTCACGATGCTTTAGTGCACCATTGGGATGCACAAGTCAAATTGGTATCTCATGCTCTTTTCAACTCTGTGGGCTTACCGAACCTCGACCAAAGACGCCATTAGATTCACACCATTCCAACTAGTCTACGGTCTGGAAGCAACTTTACCAATTGAGTGCAAAATTCCATCCCTCAAGTTGGCTGTCGAACTTCTCCCTGAGACCTCACCCTAGGAAGAGTGTCTCTTGTACCTAGAACGACTTCATGAGACTCACCGTCTTGCTGCTTTGGTCATCGAAGCATAGAAAAAGGAGGTCAAGTCCAATTTTGATCAGTCTGTCCCTTGAGCTTTTTTCGAGGGCGATTTGGTTCTTCTGTACGATTTGGCTAATGATAAGTTGGGGGCGGGAAATTTCAAACCCATGTGGCATCGGCCCTACATTATTAAACTTATGTTATAGAAAGGGGCCTATGAGCTCATTGACTATGAGGGAAATCCCTTAGACAAGCCCCGGAATGGGATTTATCTCGAAAAGTACTATGCTTAGTTCATCTTGCATGGATACGTTTGTACAATAGTGTGTTATTCATTTTTGTACAGTGTGGTTTGGTGTATTATCTTGCAAGCAAATTTCTTGCTTATTATGTTTTTTCCTGTTTTGTAGATGTCGGTGTCTCCTCACATCGGTTTCGCTGATGGTGCTTATCGTAGTACCTAGAATCTATCATCTGTGGCATGGGCCATTTATGACCCCCATGGTGAGTTGATTGATCTTCAAGGTGTATGTTTAGGTCAAACAACTATTAACATTGTTGTGTATAGCGCGATTATCGAATTATTGTCAAAAGATAGCACTCTTGGCATTCGGGAATTGGTCATCAACCTTGATTCACAACTTGTTGTTCTTCAACTTAACGGGAAATATTTCATGAGAAACCCTCAGATATTCAGAATGTATCTACGTATTTGTCTACTAGAGAGGAATTTTGATTACATTACATATCATCATATTCTTAGACACATGAATACATTAACATATGCATTAGGTAATTATGTGCTGGATAGACATTTGCAAAACATGTAAAAATTCAAAAGCAAAAACATTTTTACCACAGTAAGCAAGGAAGTACAACATATATATATATATATATGTGTGTGTGTGTGTGTGTGTGCTGGTAATGTTTTTCATACATCAAAACCTAAAAAATTAATATATCTGTTCAAAATACATTGAAGGCTCGCGGGCCTTATACATCCGTGGCTCACAGGCCTCAAAAATGTGGAATGCTAGACCTATGCACAAAACAACATGATGCTCATGATAGCATGTAACTGCTCAGACTACGTGAGTCAACAATCGGTGGATCCGATCTAACACCCCCACTGTATGCCTCTGGTACTAGCATGGGACATCACCCATCCAGGCATACTCTGGGATCCCATGGGTCAAACCCTCGAGATTCCATGCAATCACCTCCTCGCTGTCACTTCTCTCCTGATAAGGAGTGACATCAAACTATCGTGTGACGCGCCTAGCGATAGGGGACACCCCGACAGGGCATTCTAGTGCAACATCTATATTCATAAAATCAAACTGTCATGAACACATATACCTGAAAAAAACAATAAAAAACATCACAAAATTAAAAGTTGTTTGTTTTTTACCTCCATCATCAAAATCCTCCCTCTCTGGGAGTGGCATATCTGAATCTCCACAAAAGTTGGTATCACTGTAAGGCCAATCCTCCACTACGATCAGCTGTCATCATAGGCACCAGAAAAAGGCAGGCTTATAAGACATATGTTGCCCCCCTATAACCCTGGGCACCAACTCACACCAACGGACCATCTGTGGGTCTCATGACATCGACAAATCCACCTCAGTCAGCTGGTATTGGAACAGCGAACTCGCTCCAGGAAGAAGGTCACTAGCAAAGACCCGAAGCAAAACTGCTTCAGTTTTCCCACCTTTGATTTTGATAACTTGCGCTTCATGTTGATTTTCATAGCTTCCGCCTAGTTAAAGATAGTGGGCACCGAGTAGTTAATAACATACTAAAACTTTGACTTGTTGGTCTCATGCGGCACTTGGGACCTAGCCAATCTATTGATGGTCTACAGTAACACTCTCAACACAAGATCACGAACAGTGATAATCTCGATCTTACGAGTTTTGGATTTGAGAGTTTCTGGGCAATGTTCGGAAAGAAGCATGGTCACACTTGCCCCAATCAGCCTTGACCCATATATATTGACTGGTTCCCCTCTCTAGTACAGTCCTATGATGAAATAAATGTCTAACGTTTCCAACTCCAGATCTTGGTCACCAATGATGAAAATTTCCTGATTGGGTTGAGCCCGTAGACCTAGTGTAGGAAATAATTTGAGGATCCCACAGTTCCTCAAAGCCTCCAAGCAATTTGGGTCAGCTATTGCTTGAGTGTCAATATCCTCATGCTCGCGCTCTTTCCAATCCACCATTTTTCACGATTTCTTCCTGCAAAAACCATATAATCAAGTCAATGATCATCTTTGGTCGGAACATTTTGGGTTCAAACGGCCAATTTGAGCAAAAATCATGAAAATTATTTGCTCACGGTGTCGGCGTGACTATTTTAAAAAACAATGGCGCCGACAATGAGGTTGGCAGTCTTAGCAACCCCTGATTGGTGCGATTTCGTGCCCAAAAATCGCGCCGACCCAAGGAAATTTTTTTTTTCCAAAAGCTCCCCATGAAACCCAAAAAAATGGATAAAAATAGGTAAAATCAATATGAAAATGGAGCTTAAGGACTTGGCTCTTACCTGCAATTGACAACTCGATGAATGACCTCCCGAATCTCCCGCAATATGCTCTAGAAAAATTAGGGCACAAGTGGGTAAAAAGCTCTTCACACAAAGGTAAAATGGTACATAGTAAAAAATAATTACTTTTGCCCCATTTTATTCATTTTTTCATGAAATATTAGGGTTTTTGAGTATTTTTTGACCTATTTTTCCTTACCATTGGATAATACATTTACCTCTCTTGTGCAATAACAAATGATGGATTGTCGATGATGGTACTTGTGTGCCATTTCAGCTCTTTTCTCGACTCGTAAAACTCAAATGAAAATATCATCAAGTATTTTTCCCTTTTTGACTCGTAAAAGAGAATAAAATGGGGGGTCTGCTTTCAAGCTCTTTTCTGACTCTTTAAACACGAAAAGGTTTCCGAGCTCTTGTCATTGTGAACTCGTAAAAGGCTGCGAAACATCATGCACCCAATATACGTTTACCCCTTTTCAGGCTTGGATGCACTATTTATGAAAAAATATATTCCTTGAATGAAATGGTCAAGGGGTTCTCTTAAGTATTGTTTTCTACCTTTTCAGACTCGAGAGGCACAAATTTATGAAAAGGGACTATGTGGAGTTTTATTTTTTGTGTCTTTTTCAAATTCTCTAAACATGAAAAAGATACTGAGTTACCCCTTTGTCAGACTCGTTAAAACATTAAATGACATTGGATTTGTCGCCATGACGAACGTGAGCTTCTCCTTCCTAGGGCTCATTAAACTTACTAGGTTGGATTCGTTCGAAGGATGAACTTACAATGCAAACATAACCTATCCCCTTGAAGGTTGCGATAAAAAATAATTGGGGTACTTGCCAAAAATGGTGGGGGGAATTTGGAAATTCTATCAGTCGTGTGGGGTTGGGATATCCTACTTTTCATTTGACCTTCCTAGGTTGCGTCACTCCCTTTTTCCTCCCATTTGATCTCTGCCACGTCATCATGACCATCGATCCTATGGATCCAACAGCTACCAAACTCCGGAATCATGTCGCCGATATGTTCATGAGTCAATCCTTTTGTAGTTACACTTACTCTTGATTCTCTGTATCATCTGAAATCATTTGCATCGCTTTGTCTCATGTCGATGATGTGGGATACATCATGTCCCTCCCTTGACACGATCGCTTCCTATCGACTTCAGCTCATCATCCAGGAAGCTAGCAGAGAGACTCCCTTCCAGTACCTTAGAGCTTGCATGCCCTAATGGCAATTTCTTCGCACTCGACGACAAGTTCACATCATTGGCTTTCGATCGAGTGATTTCACGAGTGTTCAACATTATTTCTTTTATTCGCATTCTGTGAACTCTGCTGCCAGTACCTTGAGAGCCATTGTCATTATTTGTGGCTTCTCTCGCAATTGTTAATGGTTCACATCATTGACTGGTAATCAAGTGACTTCCTAACATGTTCGACTTCAATGCATTCATTCACATGTTAGGATTTGTAATTTGAACGGGTCGTTTAGAGCGCAAGACTCTGGGCTAAGATTACAACAAGTCTAGTTTGTGAGGCGATGTGACATCGTCATGTTGATATGCATGTCTCTTTCAGATGGATGGATGCGACCATACCATGAGTTGTTATATGTGATCCTTCTCATTATTGGATGGCTATAACCATACCTTGGTTTCGTTTTGATCCTTTCTGATGGATGGTTGTGCCCATACCTTGGATCCATTTACATGATCATTCTCTGGATGGTTGCATCCATAACATGATTCATGTATCATTATTCAAAGTTTTCAGTGATGTAAATGTATCCATGCTTTCTTGAAGGTTTTCCGATGACGGACTTTGGTTCCCCGCTTCCACTTGTAAAGCATTTCACCCTTCACTCTAGTTCGGCCTTCACGCTTTCGAGGCATCTGTTACACAACATTTTGTCACTGTCCCTGTACTCCCCATCTATGATCCGGGAGGACCTATACAGTGTACCTGACATGCTTTCCCATCATGAATAAAATCCCAGTATTTCCCTCTTCATGAGCAAAGTAATTCCCCTTAACATCATTTCCCAAGAATCTTCCTTCTATCCTAGTTTACAAGACTGACGCTATTGACCAGTTTTCTCCTCAAGGCGATTTATAGATGTTAAAACTATCCCTTTCGCAGATCATATTGAGTGAGCCATTTTCTAGTCATGTCGATCCTCTTTTGGAAGTTTTTTTAAATAGGGAGCCGAAGCTTCCATGTCTAGAAGCTTCGTAATGGAAGTCTGCTAGATGGTTGGGCCAGATAGATCCGAGGAATTCAGTTTGGGCTCCTTTCCCCTATTAGGATGGAACAAACTCAAGAGATAAGACCTTCTCCCATGATGAGAGGAACCATCTCCCATCCATCCAAGCTATATAAACCTCTCTTTTTCCCAATCAAAAGCTACTTGGAGTTTTGGAGAAAGTTTGAATAACCAGCAAGTAATTTATAGCTTGTAGCTTTCTAGTGTGTGTTTGAGGAAGAATAGTGTGATTTTGGTTTGGTTTGAGACTCGATGGAAAGAGGCCTTAAAAATTCCATTGTTGGGGCTATCCATGAAGTGCTAGAAGAAGTGTGGGAACCTGGATACATTGGAGGAGACCAACAACTTCAAGGCACCAGTTGTAATCTATTTCTAATTTATATTAATGCAACTGTCAATTGATTTCCTACGTGAAGTGTCATTTTGCATCTTTATGACTTAATGTTCCTTGACCTATTAAGTAGGTTGAATACAATATTGAATGCTATCACATTTTTTGTTGTTGTTTTTTGCTTGTTTCAGGTATTCGAAGGAAGGAAACGGAAGATAGTTGGAGTGAGGAAGCAGGATCATCACCAAGCAGAATAGCCTTCTAAGAGGTAGGCCCTCTTAATTGATTCTAGCTTAAGGATATTTTCCATTTTGATTGGGAAAAAGAGAGGTTTATATAGCTTGGATGGATGGGAGATGGTTCCTCTCATCACGGGAGAAGGTCTTATCTCTTGAGTTTGTTCCATCCTAATAGGGGAAAGGAGCCCAAACTGAATTCCTCGGATCTACCTGGCCCAACCATCTAGTAGACTTCCGTTACGAAGCTTCTAGACATGGAAGCTTCGGCTCCTTATTTAAAAAACCTTCCAAAAGAGGATCGATGTGAATAGAAAAGGGCTCAGTCGCTCTGATCAGTGTGAGGACTTGCTTTAACCTCTGTAAATTTTCGCGTGGAGAAAATTGGATAGTAGCGTAGGTCTTGTAAACTGTGATAGAAGGAAGATTCTTGGGAAATGGTGTAAAGGGGAATTATTTTGTTCATAAAGAGGGACATACTGGGAGTTTCTTCATGATGGGAAAGCATGTCAGGTACACTGTAGAGGTCCTCCAGGATCATAGATGGGGAGTACAAGGACAGTGACAAAATACTATGTAACAGATGACCCCTTGATCTGAAATCACCCGTGAATGATCTCAGTTAATTAATGAAGGTATTACAAACTCATGTGTTGGGGTGTGCCTATGTTATATTATGCAATGGATTGATAAGATTGCGAAATACATAGAAACTGAAGTAGTAAGAGAAACACATAAACACAACAAGTTTAATAAGGAGTTCACCTAATCCTCCTAGACTACGTCTCCTGGTGAAGCCTTCAGTGTTGGCCTTTCTATTGTATCTTAAAAAAAATAGAGTTTTTACAACAGTGAGCTCAATTTGAGTCTCACTCAATAGATGATGATCAGTAGGATTGTACTTGGATTCCCCAAGTCTCTAGAGTACACAGACTCTCCTTACTGATTCTTGACCTCATTGGTCTCAGTGGTATGAGTTCGATCTGGTACTCAATACCTGACAAGTATACAGAAGAGTGGCTTGAACCTCTCAAGCCTTCTCTGGAGTTCACAGACTCGCAGACTCTCTCTGTCTCTGTCTGGCTCGATGCTGCCTTCACTCTATAGGTCAGCTCAGCTTTTCTCTGTTCTCCGCAATTCACTTCTCTCTTGGCCTCTCGGCTTTCTACTTCCTCTCTTCCCTCTGCTTGTCTCACTCTCTATCAGTTTGTGGCTTAAAGCCAATACACTCTCTGACTATTTGTTTTCACTTCCCGACTATCTCGATCACCTGTCTTTGTCTATTGGAATTCCCCCGCTCTGCATCATCATCACTACATAGTGCTTCACAGAGAGGTGGCCACCTATTTCCCCACAAACTGAGTGTTTGTTCTCTTTGAAAGGTCGTTATTTCCATTGCTCCAATATTGCCCACGAAACTAATTCCTCTGCCAACTCATCGGTCATGCTAGAACTCAAATCTTATATGCATTAGCCTATTTCCTCATTGAATTCGGTCATCTACCGGATTGTTTCTCCATCGTTGATCTGGAGCCTCCAGATCCTACGGTCTCCATCCATATCGGGTGAGTCAGTAGCATGCCTTTTACCCATCCGATGTGAACAGTTTTCTCTCTCATCCACCGGACATGTGTCACCCATTGTATGGCATCGAGCAGGACTCGGTCGAACCCGCTTATCACTTGAGGCCCTTCTGATATCCTGCCGGTTTTAGTGTGGGGCTTGCCTCTGATGGAATCAGCGAATTCCATATGGTTTTATGCTTTCCTCGGGACCGAGCGCTTAGGGGCTTTCCTTCACTGAGGGGGACGCCCTGTGATACGCGATTAGCAATAATCTCATATCAGAAATTGCCTCTATTTTTGGATTTTACCTCCCGTTTGTCAATTTGCACCAGGGCGCAGTTACCATGGGCCAACGGTGTGTGCACTTTGACCGAGGGTCCTTGTTGCTCCGTGTTGATCACAAATTGCCATTATTTAGAGGTTATTTCTGATAAGCTCGACATTGATAAGGATTTTGAAACTTCGGCATGAGTTTGACAGAGTTCAGAAAACTTTTAAGATTGTTTAAGGATCCAATTCGAATCACGAATTTCCCACTGAAAAAGCTTTTGGACCACCAAAAGTTGGTTTTCAAGCATCGACTAAGTGAGAGTATAACTATCTCACTTGTCCAATCCCTATCCATTTTGCACTGCCTGGCCTTGAACCCTTGAGTCCAATCCTAAGGTACTCAACATCTCCTCTGTGCGTCATCCTCACCTTCCTGTCGAGAACTATGTCTTCCTGCAATTCATTAAGATATTTAGGTAACACATCATCAATAGAAGGCAATTGACTTTGCTCTTCGGGATCTTCAATTAATGAAGGTTCAAATAGTCTCAAACTGTCTACATTAATGACTGAGTAGATGTGCATGTAAGCTGGTAAATCAAGGCGAAAAGCATTCTCACCAATTTTCTCAAGTATCTTGAAAGGTCCATACCTTATTGGCTTCAGCTTCTTACCTTCACCTTGCATTCTGTCTTTGCTGATATACAGCTAGACTTGATCACCAACTTGGAAACTGTGCTCCATCCGATGGTTGTCATGCCTTGCCTTGTACTTGGCTTGGCTCTTTTCCAATTGTTCCTGTACTGCCTGGTGGATCTCTTGGATTTGTTCAATGAACCTGGTTGCCTTGTCCACATCGCTATGTCCATCAACCGCTATGTCTTTACCAAAGACAAAATCCAAGGGAGACCTTGGTGTGAAACCAAAACAGGTCTCAGAAGGAGATATTTGTGTAGAAGAATGTTTAGCACGGTTGTAGGCATGCTGCACATAACATAAATGTTCATCCCAAAGTTTGGGATGCTTGCTGCAATAGCCTCTGAGCAACTAGATCACTATCCTATTGACCACTTTTGTTTGGCCATGTATTTGTGGATGAAAGGCTGTGCTCTTCTTCAGTTTGGTGTCGATCAATTCCCACAGACTCGACCAAAACTTCCCAATAAATCGGGAATCTCAATCAGATACAATGGAAGTGGGTAATCCAAAATGAATCCATACATGCTGGAAGAACAACTTTGCAGTTTGTTAAACTGTAATCTGTTTGTTACATGGTATTAGAATACACATTTTACTGAACCTATCCACAACAACATATAAATAGTCATGACCTTTTCTGGATTTAGGTAGTCCTCCAACAAGTTCATGGAAACACTTTCCCAAGGATGAGAAGGTACTAGTAGGGGAGTGTACAAGCCTAGTTTTCTGTTGTTGAGGTTGCTTTTAGCACACATGGCACACCCTCTTACATATCTAAAAACTGTCTCATTCATTTTAGGCCAATAACAAAATCTTTGTAACTGTGCAACTATTTTACTTACACCAAAGTGACCTGATATTAGAGAAGTGTGTGCTTCTCGAATTATCTTTACTCTTTCAGTTTGTGGAATGCATAAATTTCCCAAATGATACAAGAGTCAGTCCTTAACTTGATAGTCCAATTCTTCTACTTGTTTGCCATGACTTAAAGTTGCATATACATCTTTAAAATCTTTATCTTGAGCATACTGTTCAATGTAGCTTTCATGCAATACTGAATTATGCTTAAGTAAAGTATATGCATTGATGATTGGTCTGGACAACATGTCTGCAACTTTATTGTGTATGCCCTTTTTGATGACTAAATGAAATTGATGTAGGAAGCCCATCCACCTATAGTGTATTGATTGCTGCAACTTAGTTTGGGAGTGTAAATATTGAAGTGGTTGATGATCAGTATGTATAACTGTCTCTTTTCCCATTAAATAATGTTTCCACTTTTTCACACTCTGTATTAATGCATACAATTCTTTATCATATGTGGGATAATTAACTATTGCAGACTTAAATGTCTCAGAATGATAACATATGGGTTTACCGTGCTGTATCAACACTGCTCCCATGGCATAGTCACTGGCATCTATTTCAATCTCAAATGGTCTTTGAAGATCAGACAGTGCTAGTACTGGTGTTGTACTAATCTTTTCTTTCAAGGTGTCGAAGGCATTCTGCTGTTTGCCTCCCCATTGAAACACCTTTTTCAATCTTGTCAAAGCATGTAAAGGTGCTGCAATTAAGGAAAAGTTAGCAATAAACTTTCTCCAATATTGTGCTGCCCCTAGGAAGCTTCTAACTTCAGTAGCAGATTTTGGTTTAGGCTAGTTTACAATGGCTGCAACCTTAGAGGGATCTATCTTCAATTCACCACCTCCTACTATATGACCCAAATAATTCAAAGATGTTTTACCAAATTCACATTTTGAGAGTTTAACATAAAAAAAATGTAAACTTTGAAACGGGAACTCACACTGTTACCCGTTTTGTAGAGATAGCAAAAAATTGACCCAATTTGGAAAAGTGGTGATGCAGAACACACGTATTTTTTAGAGCATAATTTTTGGCACTATAAATTTTTTTTATGTACATTGCATTTTAGAATGGTAGTGTTTTTTATGCTGATTTTAAAAAGTGGTAATTCTACACTAGGCCCTTTTTTTAAAAGGCTTTTCTTTTATTTTCTTTTATTTTTTTTATTTTCGAATGTATGAAATGTAAATAATTATTTTGTAAATTTAGTCATTTTTTAAGTAGTCATTTTCTTCATATTTTCTTGTTTTTATTTTAATTTTATTTTTTTTGTAGTGAGTTTTTTATTGTTTTGCATTTTTAAATTAGAAGGTCGATATTTTGAATTTTCGATATTCTACATATTTATACATCGTTAATTAATTTTTCAATCCACATGAAAAAATTGTTTCTAAAAAAAATATATTTTTTAACAATGGACATAAAAATAACCATTTTTAACATAAATATAGCTAAAAAACTACATGTTTTGATAATTTTTTGCTAGAATTGACATGTCAAAATCACAATTCTTATACAAACAATTTAACTAAAAATGGTTAAATAATAGTTTTTTTTTATGAATTTCATGTCAAAAAAATAATAATAAACACTTATTTTTTTCCAAAATAAAGATTAACTTAAAAATTAATGCAAAAATCACATATTACAAATATTGAACGCATAACAACCTTAATTGAGTGTTTATTCTTCTCATAAAATGTCAAAGTCAAAACATTACAAGTATAACTACTTAATAGTTACAAAAAATGAGCTTGATTTCCAAGCATAACTTAAATTTAATCAACAATGTCACATAATCCAAACTCTTTATCCTCTAGAGTTTCATTATTGTCTTCTTCCACAATATTTTTTGCTTCCTTTTGCTCATTTTCCTCTTCTAATGGATCTTTGATGTCTGCAAATCTCCCAATGTATGTCTTTCCAAACATTCCATGTAATGGTGGTCGGGGTTCCTTTGCCTTTTTTGCCACACGTGATTCACTAAAGTCCCCTTTCTTCAACCCAATTTCTTGCATTGCATCTGGAAGAAATTGAAGAGCATTAATTCTTTGCTTAATGAAATTGCACTGTATTGGATCCTTTTCAATTGCAATGCATTTTCTTCCTTTTTGAAGGCAACATGCTAGTGTTGTACCTAATTATCAAGCACAAAAGAAATAATGAAGTAAATTAATACAATGACATATTAATTAAAAAATAACATATTGAAATTCAATTCCATATAATAAAACTTACATGAGCTAGAAAATAAATCCAGAACCCAATCTCCTTCATTTGAACATATGTCTATAAGATAGTTAATAAATAATTGTGGTTTTTGATAAATGTTAACTATCTCTCTTTCTGCTTCTTTGTCTTCGTATGTTAGTTTTCTCACAACAGCATCATAAGTCGGTATTTGGCTATGACTCTTTCCGTCTACCCAATTAAAAATCATAGACATATAGCTATCATCTTTTGCACAACTATCAATATGAATGAACTCAATATCATTTATAAATTGTTGATCTTCACGGTTAAGAAGATTTGACTTTTTCCTGTAACATGAAATAGTAAAAGTTCAATTAACTTGTACATAAATGAATTTTTCAACATTAATCAAATATACATTTTAAACGTCTTACCATGTAAGCTGCATCCTTGAATTTGTTTTCCCCTTGAAGCTTGACAATATCATTGTGAATTGTGTGTCTAAATGAAATGTCACAAATCTTCATAATGGTGATGACGTGACTTCTACAAATCCCGCAACCACTTTACTAAGAGCTTGATAAGTATAAGGGTCACTATCATAGTCAATGTTTGGAATATTGAAACCATGGGGAATATCTGCAATAACTAGGGCATAATCCCTCTTAGGTATGAGTTTAGCAATGCCTTCACAATCACCTTGTATTACTTGATATTGAATAGTGTCTAGCCCATTCCAAATGAAATGAGTAAGAGTTGGATCAAGTTCAACATTCTTAATATGTTGCTTCCTCAGTCTTTCGATCTTTATTTTTTCAATAAAGGTTTTGAAACTATCTGGTACTCCATTATCATCCTTCTTCATCTTTTATAAAATAAACAAATATATGTGTAAGTTATAAATTAAAAATAGTACACATATGAATAAAAATGAATGTATAAATCAAGATACCCTTTTAAATGCGAGATAAAAAGCTTTTAATGTTGATGTAGAACTTGAATCTGGATAGTTGTGTACAACATCATCCCAACTGTCTTCATTCAACAATTTAACCATTTGTTCTTGAATTTTCATGTAAACTTTGTGATTGCATAGATAAAATAACAAAAAGTTAATATAATGATATGTATAACAAATACTACTAAGAACAACATGTTTTATTTAAAAAAAAAATATAATCTAGAAATAAATAAAAATAATTCAACAAACTTACTTTTGAAATTCTTCAGACATTTTCTCCAATGATAATTCCCCTGACCTCACACGAGATAATATTGTTTTGACAATTTTTTCATCTTTCACTCCTTGCATTGCTCTCCAAGGTGTGATAGCCATATCTTCTAGAAGCTGCTTCATTTTAGGAGCTGATTTACTGCTGCTACATATCAATGGCTTAGACTTTTTGACCTTCTGGTTTTTAATGCCAATGTTTTCCCACATGCTAAAAATATCATCAATCAACTTCCAAACATCTCCAGTTCTAAATGCCAATTGGAAAATGTTATCAACATCTCTGAATAAATCACTAATTTTGCTGCCTTTTCCACCTTTTGAATTGGTTTTCTTTTCAATTTGATAGCCTATTTCCATACAACATTCCTATTGGAAATCTGCAGTAACATTTATTCTATCCCCACCACATTTTCTTGAAATTCACTATGAATAAATCTAACCATTTGGATGAAATTCATAGACATCCTATATTCATTATCTGAATTATGATCCCATGCCACTAACTTTGCTTATGTATTTGATAAACCAACATAAATGATACATTTCATTGTTTCAAAGCGTGGATTATTAGGATATTCCTCCATTAATTGTCTTTGAGCTTCTACAAAATGGTTCCCCCCAAGCACATAATAATTGTATTCAAAACATTTTGACTTATCAAATGCTTCTTTGTTGGGAACTTGAAGTGGAGCAACAAGAAGCACATAACTAACCACATGAGCATATGAATTGTACCTCATCAATGTTTTCAAGTTTTGAACATGAAGATGATGTGGCTTTCTGATTTGATATTGACATTGTCCTTCATTTGCCTTATTGGTTTGTATGACATTAAGCTGAAATGTACGACCACCATCAATTAAGTTTCTCTTTGTCAAATTCGGTCGAATGACATTTTGTTTTGTTTTGATAATGCCATCCTCTAAATCAGCTCCTGGTGTAATTATTTCTTTGCTTTCTTTTGAAGTTTCACTAGGTTCTTGACTGCTGGTAATGACCACTTCAAAATCTTCAACTTTACTTTTCTTCGTCATAACATTCTCAGCAGATTTATTTATGGGCATTGTTACTTTTGGTCTTTTATGGCTCTTCTCAGTTCCAATGTCATCTTCAGTAACATCAACATATGCTTCACTATCAGTTTCAACTTCATCGTCCTCAAAAGTAAATTGTCTACCCTTGCCAAATTTATCCACTAGAGGCCTTTGTTTCTGATCCTTTGGATGTAGTTTTGTAGCATCATCAATTACAACATTTTGCTTGTTTTCCTTATCTTCTTCTGACACTGAGTAAAAACTGCTGACAACTTTCATGATATCATGCTCTATGAAATGAATGCCTCCCAACCTAATTGAACAACTTTCAACAAAATTCTTCCAAACAAAATATCATATATCAATAAAAACAAAGTTAAAAAAATATAGTGAGACACTTTCAAGAACGAAAAATACAAATATAAATAACAATACTTACGATGTTTTGTTTCATCTCATTTACGATTTATTTACACAACTTTGTAGATACCTCTCTTGTGTCATACAATGAATATGATAGTCAGTATTTAATCCTTTCATGTGACTTGGGAGCATTTGTAAGTATGTAAAAACTTCAGTGTCCGGTACCGAACACATATCTATGACTCTTCCCATCACCTCATAAATTCCATTATCATTCGGTATATCAATATATAGATATATATTCACATTTTGGCTTTCTCTTTATTTCACATACCAGATTCTTGATGGAAATTTCACCCCTTTTGAATTCTTCCAGTATGAAATCATCTTCTTATCATTTGAGGCACTTAAAAGATTTGTAGCCATGAGCTCAGGTGGAGTTCGTTCACCAATGTTTTTTGAAGATGCACCTTTAAGAGTCTTTGGTCCAGAAAGATTCACAGACATCTTCTTTGATGCCATTTTCCTGAAAAATAGAAACACATAAATCAGTAAATAATGAAAACATATTAACTTAAATTAACAATGAAAATATATCATAAATTTTTTATTTGTATAATCAGATAATTGAAATTAAAAAAATATTAACACTATGAACATCTCTTGCCACCCCATTAGCAGGCAGACTACCGGGGTGATGCAGGGGGAGGTTGTGGCAACAACTTCTACCATTTCTCCATGCATTGATCTCCTTCTTCATCTTCACTCTACCCCTCAAGGGGGAGACTGAGGGGTAGCTTGAAGATGAAGAAGGAGATCAATGGGGCGAGAAATGGTAGGAGTTGTTGCCACAACCTCCCCCTGCGCCACCCCGCCCACGTGGAGGTAGCCAAGGTGGTACGGGGGGTTGCCATAGCCTTCCCCTTGCGCCACCCAGGTGGCCTGCCGGGTGGGGTGGCATGTGGGGGGTTGCAGCAACAACTTCTACCATTTCTCCTGATATTGATCTCCTTCTTCGTCTTCAATCTACCCCTCAGCGTCCCCCTTCAGTGGTAGATTGAAGACAAAGAAGGAGATCAATATCAGGAGAAATGGTAGAAGCCCACTGACACCACCTCGTCCAACTTTGGAGTGGCAGGGTGGGGTTGTGGCAGCTCCACACCGCGCGGATGGGCACTGGGCGGGTGTGCGGGCGTGGGCGTCGGGAGGGCGAGTGGCCGGGTGGGCACCAGGCGGGCGAGCGGGCAAGTGGGCGGGTGAGGGCGGGCGAGAGGGCGGGCATGAGGGTGGGCAGGCGGGTGATGGCGGCCGAGAGGGCGGGTAGGAGGGACGGCGGCTAGGTGGGTGGGTGAAGGCGGTAGGGCGGGCGAGGGTAGGCAGACAGGATAGTGGGGGAGGGCGGGCATGTCGGAGGGAGAGCGGGTGACAGACGGTGGGTGGGAGGATGGGTGCGGGTGGGAGGACAGGTGAGGGCAGGCGGACGAGTGAGGGTGGGCGAGTGTGGGCAGGTGGGGCCGGGTGTGGGCGGGAGGGCCGACGAGGACAGGAGGGTGCGGGCGGGTGAGGGCGGGCAGGCAGGCAGCGGGTGAGGGCAAGTGAGCAGGTGGGAGGGCAGGCGTGCGGGTGCGGGTGGGTGGGTGCGGGCGGGCGTGCGCAGACGGGCGAGCGCAGGTAAGCGGGAGGGCGGGCGGGAAGGTGGGAGGGTGGGCGGGTGAGGGCGTGCGGATGGGCAGGTGGGTGAGGGCGGCAGGAGGGCAGGCAGGCGGGTGAGGGCGGGTGAGAGGGGGTGGGTGTGGGAGGGTAGGCGGGCGGGTAGGCAGGCAGGTGAGGGCGGGTGAGGGCGGTCGGGTGGGTGAGGGCAAGTGAGGGCGGGCGAGTGAGGGGGAGTGTGTGAGGGCGGGTGGGAGGGCGAGGGCGGGTGAGGGTGGGTGGGAGGGCGGGTGAGGGCAGGCGGGTGGGTGAGGGCGGCCAGGTGGGTGGGTGGGGCAAATGAGGGCGGGTAGGAAGGCGGGAGGGTGGGGGAGGGTGGGTAGGAGCGCGGCTGGTGGGCGGGCAGGTGAGGGTGGGCAAGTGTGGGTGAGGGCAGGCGGGAAGGTGGGAGCAGGTGAGGGTGGGAGTGTAGGAGGGTGAGGGAGGGCGAGGATCGGCGAGAGGGCAAGGGTGGGTGAAAGGATGGGTGGGTGGGTGGGTGGTCGGGTGGGGTTGCGGCGCCCACCCCATGCCACCCCGTCGGCCCGCCCGCCCGCCGTGGGGTTTGGGCGATTCCCGGAATCACCCAACCCCCGAGGCGAGCACGCGGGCTGCCGGGGTGGCGCGGGGTGGGCCCCACCCCGTGCCACCCCTGCGGCCCTCCCGCCCCGCCGCGAGGGTTGTGCGGGCAAGCGGGTGAGGGCAGGTGGGAGGGCGGGGTGGGCAAACGTGTGAGGGCGGGTGGGCAAGAGGGCGGGTGAGAGCGGGCGGGCGGGTGAGGGCGAGCGAGTGAGGGTGGGGTGGGCGAGTTGGTGAGGGCGGGCGGAAGGGTCGGTGAGGGCAGGTGAGGGTGGGCAGGAGGGCAGATGAGGGCGAGGTGGGCGAGCGGGTGAGGGCAGACAAGCAGGAAGGTGGGTGAGGGCAGGCCGCCGGGTGGGTGAGGGCGGGGTGGGCGGGCGGGTGAGGGCGGGTGAGTGTGGGCGGGTGAGGGTAGGGTGGGTGGGTGGGTGAGGGTAGGGTGGGTGAGGGCGGGTGGGAAAGTAGGCAGGTGAGGACGGGGTTGGCGGGTAGCTAAGGGCAGGCTAGGTGGGTGGGCGGGTGCAGGCAGGTGGGAGGGCGGGTGAGGGCGAGTGGGAGGGCGGGCGGTTGAGGGCGGGCAGGAGGGCGGGCTGGGCAAGTGAGGGCGGCCGGGTGAGGGCGGCCGGGAGGGCAGGAGGGTGAGGGCGGTCGGGTGGGTGAGGGCAGGCGGGAGGGTGGTCGAGCGGGTGAGGGCAATCGGGAGGGTGGATGGGCAGGAGGGCGGGCGGGCAGGTGAGGGCTGGCGAGGGCGGGCGGGCAAGCGACTGCGGGTAGGCGCAGGCGGGTGGGAGAGCAGGTGGGTGGGCGGGCGGGCAGGCTGTTAAGGTGGTGCAGTGTGGAGCTGCTCTCAACCCACCCCGTGCCACGCCGGTGGCCCATCCACCCAGCCGCAGGGGTTGGAATTCCGGGCGGGTGGGGGCGTGGGGGGGGCGCCGTGGTGGTGCAGTGTGGAGCTGCTCTCACCCCACCCCGTGCCAGCCTGGCAGCCCGCCCGCCTGGCCGTAGGGGTTGGCAAATTCCATGAATCGCCCAACACCCGCGGCCGGGCAGGCAGGCTGCTAGGGTAGTGCGAGATGGGCGCCGTAGCCCCACCCGCCCGCCCTCCCGCCCTCGCCCGCCATCCTGCCTTTCCACCTAGCCCGCCCACCCTCACCCGCCCACCCTACCCACCCTCACCCACCCTCACCCGTCCGCCCCACCCACCTCACTCTCACCCGCCCACCCTCCCACGCCCGTCCTCCCACCCCGCCTGCCCACCCCGCCCTCACCTGCCCGCCCTCCCGCCCCTCCCTAACCCGCCCTCAGCCGTCCTCCTCCCGCACACCCTCCTGCTCGCTCGCCCTCACCCACCCATGCACCTGCCCGCCCTCCTACGCACCCGCCCGCCCAACCATCTGCCCGCCTGGGGTGGCAGTTGGGTGATTCCCAGAATCGCCAAACAGCCCACCAGGCGGGCGGGCGGGCCACTGTGGTGCCGTGAGGTGGGCTGCCATCGTGAGTTTTTTCGGGCCCACCATGCTCACAACGGACGTATTGGTTAATTTGGCTCACAAAAAATATCAATTTAAAAAAAAAAATCTACTTCATTAAACTAATTTAATATGAAAATTTTCAAGGAAAAAGATTTAACTAACCTTTCAATTGCGAGAATTCTTTGTTGAATATGTTGTTAATAGCAATGTAGCTGCTCCACAAATTTGCAAGCCTTTCAACAAACTTCAGAAAACCTTGATGTGATGTGAGTAATAGTGATAATGGAATTTAGTATATAGGTGAAATTACGGAGATGTTTTACCGTACGGTTAATGTAGGATAATTTGTTTTAAAAAATGTTTAACATGTTAATCTTTTTATGGCGACGAAGAAAAATATGATAAAGTGAATATTATGGAATTGTTTTAAAGTGGAGTGAATGTGGGATTAATTTGTTTTAGAATGTATTATAAAAATTAAAAAAAAAACATTCAAATTTTTAGTAAATATTATAGACTTTAAAATAATTAATGTAGAAGTTGTAGTATACAATTTTAACTTTAATGATTTATTTCATAAAAAAATTTAGTTTACATTTTTCAATAAATTGTAGGATAAAATAATGAAGGGAAATAAATCTAACAAACTTTTTGGAGGGAAATATTTTCGCGAAAGTTTTTGGAGGGAAAATTTCATTCTCTAAGCTATATAATATCTTTAGGAGACTCTCCATTTGTATCATTCAACATCTTCTATTTGAAAGGGATGGATTGTCCTGATAGTGAAGTTTCGATTTATACAGCATCAACATCTTCATCGCATAACAACTCTATTCATATTGATGAATATAGCAGGAATTCTTCCACTATGAATAGAAAGTCAATTCTTCCACTTAGGCTGGATCCTAAGGACTATGAGAGCAGTACTGATGAAAGAGGGGACGAAGAATTTCAAATAAATAAAGAGTCACAGATTCCACTTAGTCCTAATTCTAAGGACTATGAAAGTAGCAGTGATGATGAGCTTGATGACAAATTTCAAAAGAATGGAGTGTCACGGTGTCCACTTAGTCCTAATTCTAAGGACTATAAGAGCAATGGTGATGAAGAGCATGATGGTGAAGTTCAAAAGAATGGAGTGTCACGGTGTCCACTTAGTCCTAATTCTGAGGACTATGAGAGCAGCAGTGTTGAAGAGCATGATGGCGAATTTCAAAAGAATGAAGTGTCACGGTGTCCACTTAGTCCTAATTCTAAGGACTATGAGAGCAGCAGTGATGAAGTGTGTGATAACGAATTTCAAAAGAATGGAGTGTCAAAGTGTCCACTTAGTCCTAATTCTAAGGACTATGAGAGCAGTAGTGATGAAGAGCATGATGATGAATTTCAAAAGTATGGAGTGTCACGGTGTCTAGTTAGTCCTAATTCTAAGGACTATGAGAGTAGCAGTGATGAAGAGCGGGATGATGAATTTCAAAAGATTGGAGTGTCACAGTGTCCACTTAGTCCTAATTCTAAGTACTGTGAGAACAACAGTGATGAAGAGCGTGATGATGAATTTCAAAAGAATGGAGTGTCATAGTGTCCTCTTAGTCCTAATTCTAAGGACTATGAGATCAGCGGTGATGAAGTACAGGATGATGCAATTAGTCCTAATTCTAATGAGTATAAAGGTAGCAGTGACAAAGGACATGATGTAGCATCTTCAATAAGTAAACAGTCAAATTTTTGACGTAGTCCTAATTCTATGGACCATGAGAGTAGCACTGACAATGCACATGAGGAAGAATACCCATTAAACATCGAGTCAAATTTTCCATTCAATCTGAATTCTAAGGACTATGACTGTAGCACTGAAGAAGGGGAAGATGAAGAATATCCTCCAAGTCAGTATTTGAAAAGTACAGTTGATCATAGTGTGGATATCATTCCTCTTAATGATGATGAAAATCCTTATACAAATGATGATCCAATGATGGAGATGTTGCCAAGGAATATTGTATCGAGGAGTAGGAGCAGACCTTTTCATATCAATGCAAGATGTTCTAGTTATACAAGGGGTAGAGTAGAATATCTGACGAGAAGAAGTTCTAACAACGCTCTCATTTCAAGTGAATGTTACCAAAAATATTGCTTGAAACATATGGATTTCAAATTTTCATTAGAGAGGAGGAAGAGATATTTTTCAATGAATAAAAGCATGCAAAATTCATATTTAGTTGGGTGCATGCAATCTACATTGTCAGGTTATGATTATCATATTAGGACTTTGTTTATCTGTAGAAAAGCTTTCAAAATGTTTCGTTCGATTGGGAATTTTCACCTCTCGAGAATTCAAGAAAATTTGGAAAAGGATCCCACATTTTATTCAGAAGTACATCATAAAACACAGTTTGGGCCATTATCAAATACTGCAATGTCATGGATGAAAGATTTCTTTTCAAAGCATGGAGAGTGTATGCCAAATAGAGAGACAATACATATTCTAGATAATTTTTCAAGATGAGAAATCTACAACTTATACAAAGAATATGTAGAAGGTGCTAAGGGACATGGCCGGTTTATTACATATCAATATTTTGTGAAGGTATGGATGAAAGAATTCAACAATGTCCATATTCCTAGGAAGACAAGGATGGGGATTTGCAGTACATGTGCTTCTCTTAAATCAAAAAGGGAAAAATGTGAAGGGTCAGAAAGAGGTAAGCATTCATAACTTTAAATTTTAAAATTGTATAGTCATCAACTATGAAAACATATTTCTTAATGTCTTTCTTTTATGTTGTGTAGATTCAATTGTCAAAGAACTTTAGGAGCATCCCGAACAACAAACAAATGAAAGGAAAAAGTTGTAAAAGCATTGAAAGAAGTGTTATGATGATCCGAATAAATATTTGGTTTGATAATTGATGGTATGGACCAGAAGAAAACACTTTTACCACATTTTGTTCGCACACCCAAAAATTTATAGGAGGAAAATTTTATTCAGTATCACTTGGTCGGTTGTATGGTCTTCAATGGGAAAATGTTGCCAAGGGTGTACTTCACAGCTCCAAATATTCATAATGATTCAAATCTGACCATAACCATAATTGATGATGTGCTTTCTCATTGGTCTAGTAATCTTCCTGAAGTTTTGTATCTACAATTGGACAACACTTGCCATGAAAACAAAAATTAGGTTGTTTTTGGATATCTAAACATACTTGTTGAATTGAGAATTTTTCAAAAGGTAAAGGTTGGTTTCCTTCTTGTTGGGCACACTCATGACCATATTGATAAGATGTTCAGTCGTTTTTCAGTCACGTTGAGGAGGAAGGAAGTTGGGAGCTTGCCATCATTAATTGAATGTATTAAGAAATCATACATGCCAGAGCCTACTTTTGATGTGTTGGAAGAAATTGTTGACATGTGAAGGTTTATTCTAGGATCATATGGTGAGGGGACATACATTGAACAACTTAATGACATTAGCTTCCAACATCAATTTCGTATCAAAAAGATTGATGGGAAAACACTAATATGGGGCAAGAAGTATTGAACTACTGCAGAATGGCCACCATCATCAGGTTTGCAATTTTTGAAGTTCATTCTAGATCATCCAATATTTGCATCAAAAATATTGTTATTACAATCAGTTGGTGAAGTTCATAATGCACGCAGAAAAAATAGAGATATAAATTATTTTGATTGCCTAGAAGAAATTAAAAATTGTATCAGATATACATATGAGTACTTTGACATTGTTGATTCAGTTTGTTGGGAGTCATTTTTTAATAATCAAAGTGATATCATTTCAACAACAACAAATGAAGATATACCTTTGAAAAATCCATTTATTTGGCCACAAAATGTGTTGAATGAACATGAGGAAATAAACATTGTTGAACAGCAACAATCTCAAGGTATTATTAATTCTTCACAGGAAGAGGAAAGAGAGATGTATATTGGTTCCAGATGATCTCGTGCACAACGTGAAGCCATGGAAGACCTTTACAGGGGTTCAGTATAGGATATTAAGGAGGGTTGCATGATCGTAGTGCTAGCAGATGGAGATCCAAATGGCTATCCATTCTGAGTTGCTAAAGTTATAAAAGTCTTTACAGAAAATGAGGATGTTACAAGTGTTGAAGTACATTGGTATGCCACAAATACACACCCATTCAATCGTGTGTATAAGCTGGAGATGGTAGTTGACAAAAATAATGGCGGAAAGAGAAAAAGAAAGGGTACAAATATAAATCGCCACCGCACAGACATATTAAAATTGGAGGATGTTGACATACTTTTTTATGACTTCAATTTAACGAAGAGAGGAACTCTTTGCTTCAATATGATAGAGATTCTGAAAAGGTTGTGACCAGAAGGAACAGTGTTGAGATGGGAGTCTGATGAAACCAGTCATAGATCTAGAAGAATTTTGAAACCTAAAATGGTGGGCATGCATGTGGAATCAGATGGGGCACTAGTTGATGAAAGAGAAGAATATGGAACATCTTCGTCAGCATCCAATCACTCATCTGAAGATGTGAATTCTGATGGTGTGCAAGAAAATATGAGTGATTTTGAATAATTGTTTAAGACAGTTTATATAATTGATGTATGCATCATATCTTGAAATAAAATTTTTGATTTCCATATGGTGTTAAATGAGAAGTTATGAGGCATTTTTATGTTGTTGGATTATATGTCTTAATTATGATAATTTTTATTGTTTAAAATATCTACAATGCAACATTAAATTAGAGATATAATGTATGTTTTATTCAATATACAAATAATGACTTTTGAATTCATTTAGTGATGTAATTTGTTCATAATGTCATGTTTTTCAAATTTTATAGTTGAAAAAATTTCAATTTCTTTTGTATCTAGCATGTTATGGTTGAGAACATGTTGAATTTATACTTAGGAAAGAAAAATGATATTCTACCAAAAAAATTAGTGTGTTTTGTTTCCTCATAAACAACTTTGTTTGGCACATAAAAATTTGGTTTTAGTAGCATTTTTTTAAAATTTTGAAGATTGACCCTAAAAAAAATCATCATTCCAGTATCATCACTTTTTCGTTTCCAAGCTATATTTTGCACGAAAATTTCGTTTTCACTGCCATTTTTAAAACATGTTCAGAATTGAGCCTAAAAAAAAAACATCGTTCCAATATAGACACTTTTTGTTTTTAGCACTGTTTTTTATGTTCTTTCGGGGTTTTTTGGCCAGAGTTCCTGTTTTGAGTTTATAGTTCCTGTTTCAAAGTTTACATTGTTTAAAGTTTTTCTCTTTTTAAAACATCTAGAGTCTGCTTGACATGCTTTAAATGTTCCTCCCATGTTTTACTAAATATAAGAATGTCATCCAAATATACAATTACAAAATCATCGATGAATAGTCTGAGTACATCATTCATTACTCTCATGAAAGTAGCAGGAGCATTAGTTAAGCCAAAAGGCTTAACCAGCCACTCATACAATCGCTGCTTTGTTTTGAAAGCAATCTTCCATGCATATTTCTCTACAACTCTAACTTGATGATAGCCACTATGCAAGTCCAACTTAGAAAAATAAACAGCTTCTTTCAACTAATCCAGTAGATCATCTATTCGAGGAAGGGGATAATGATTTTTTATTGTTATCTTATTCAATGCTCGGTAATCAACGCACATTCTCCATGAGCCATCTTTCTTTCTCACCAAGACAATTGGAGACCCACATGGTGATGTGCTAGGTCTTATAAACCCTTTCTTGAGTAGCTCCTGTACTTGCTTCTTGATTTCTGCATTCTCTAAAGCGGACAACCTATACATTCTGATGTTAAGCAATGGAGCGTCTTGCTGCAAATTAATGCAATGTACTATTTCCTTTTGGGGTGGCAGACTTTTAGGTTCTTGGAATAGTATATCATATTTTGAAACAACTTTTTCTAAATCAGCCTGCTGTTTAGCATTATAGCCCTCAAATATTTTGGTTTTATCAGGTTTCTTTTCCTTTACAACCATCAGTAAAAATCTCTTGCATGAATTTTCAATTCTTTTCATCTACCTTGAGTTTATGACTGTATAATTATTTTTGAGTTTGTGAGCTCTTACAATATATTCGATTCCATCTTTAATGAGTTGATACTTGTTTTCTGCTCTATAGAAAATTTCTTTCCTATCATACAAGTAAGGACTTCCTAAAACAATTCCACATATATCCAAAGGAACTATATCTAACTCAACCTCATCTACAAATGTTGACCCAAACGAAGAATTAAGTTTGCATTGTCTAGTCACTTGTAGTTGTGCTTTATCACATAACCAACCTAATGGATATGGCTTCTTATGAGGTGTAGTTAGTAATCCCAACTTCTTTACAATTGCTTCAGAAATTAAATTTACTTGTGAGCCACTATCAAACAAAGTATCAATCTTTTGATGCTTGGAAATAACTCGAATATGAAAAATCTCATGTCTTTTCCTCTCATTTTCTTCATTATTAGTAGATTGTGCAGAATTACTAGTAGATGCTTAAGAATTTTTACCTTTTATACCAGTGGCTACAATGGTTGTTTCATCTCCTGATTCTGACCCAAAATCTCTTTGAATAATTGTAGCAGTCTTCTTCTTCTTGCCCTGGAACTTCTTAGGTCTCAACTCCGGATGCAAAATCCAGCAGTGTTCATCATCATGCCCATCCTTTTTACAGTGAGTGCATGAAGACTTTGTCTTTTGTACAACATTAGTCTTCCTCTCTTTCCATTTCTGTTTTCTTTTCTCCTTGTTCTTGCTTGTCGTGGGTTTGGATGATCCCCCAACTTCTGGGACCACATTCTTACCTCTAGCCTCTAAATGGGTAGCTTAAACAGAGATCTCATCTATGCTAGTAGGGTTAAACATGAGAATGGTATGTCTTAAATAACTGTGTAGACCACCTATATACTTCAGCAGAGTTTCAGGTGAGTCTAGATAAATGCCTAGAATCAATGCTCTTTTCATAAATTCTTTATTATACCCTTGTACACTTTTCCCTTTCAATTGTCGAAGAGTTTGCCAGCTCATCATGGCTTGTTGCATATAAGCTAGTGGATAGAATTGCTTTTTAATTGCGGAAACAAATTCACTCCAGACATATACAATTTTACCATGTTTCTTCATGTCAGCTTGTGTTCGACCTTCCCACCATACCAAGGTAGTTCCTCCAAGGCGTAGCCTGGCCAGCTGAATCTTACTTTTGTCCAAGTCAATATTATGCACCCTGCAATACATATCAATTTGTATAATCCAATTGTCCAGCTCCTCTGCATTTAACTCTCCATCATAGATAGGCAAATCAAATTTAACATCTAATTTAATCAAAGATGTCCTCTTCTTGTTTTCAGGCTATTAGGAGGTGTGAGAAAGTTTTCCTCTTTCCCTTTTCCTTTAGAGTTGTCATGGAGGAGAGATTCTTCTTCCCCTTTATCTTTGGAGTGTGATGAATCTACATCTCTACCTTTCTTAAACTCCCTATACATTTCCTCTACCATGGACCTCATGGCCAGGAAACTATCTATGAACTGGGGGTCTGATCCCAAGGGACTTTCTTCTGACATTTTCTTCTTAGGATAGACTCTTCCAATTTCAGGGTTAGCTTCAACCAACTCTTCTTCTCCTAATTTAAGCTTTCACCTAGTTAGCATTCAACAATAAAATTCCAGCACAAGCTTGTCTAACCTCAACAACCTATAGCTCTGATACCACTTGATCTGAAATCACCCGTGAATGATCTCAGTTAATTAATGAAGGTATTACAGACTCATGTGTTGGGGTGTGCCTATGTTATCTTATGTAATGGATCGATAAGATTATGAAATACACAGAAACTAAAGCAGTAAGAGAAACACAATAAGCAAACACATAAACACAACAAGTTTAATAAGGAGTTCACCCAATCCTCCTGGGCTACGTCTCCTGGTCCAGCCTTTAGTGGTGGCCTTTCTATTGTGTCTTAAAAGAAAGCAGAGTTTTTACAACAGTGAGCTAAATTTGAGTCTCACTCAACAGATGATGATCAGTAGGATTGTACTCGGATTCCCCAAGTCTCTAGAGTACACAGACTCTGCTTACTGATGCTCAACCTCACTGGTCTCAGTGGTATGAGTCTGATCTACTACTCAATACCTAACAGGTATATAGAAGAGTTTCTTGAACCTCTCAAGCCTTCTCTGGAGTTCACAGACTCTCGAACTCTCTCTGTCTCTGTCTGGCTCGATGTTTCCTTCGCTCTGCAGGTCAGCTCAGATTTTCTCTATTCTCTGCAATTCACTTCTCTCTTGGCCTCTCGACTTTCTGCTTCCTCTCTTCCCTCTGCTTGTCTTACTCTCTCTCAGTTCGTGGCTTAAAGCCAATCCACTCTCTGACTATTTGTTTCCGCTTCCCGGCTATCTAGATCTCCTGCCTCTGTCCATTGGAATTCCCCTACTCTGCGTCATCATCACTGCATAAAGCTTCACAAAGACGTGGCCACCTGTTTCCCCATGAACTGAGTGTCAGTTCTCTTTGAACGGTCATTATTTCCGTTGCTCCAACATTTCCCGTGAAACTGATTCCTCTGCCAACTCATCGGTCATGCTGGAACTCAAATCTTATCTGCCTCAGCCTATTTCCCTGTCGAATCCAGTCATCCATCGAATTGTTTCTCTATCGTTGATCTGGAGCCTCCAGATCATACGGTCTTCGTCCATCTCGGGCGGGTTAGTAGCATGCCTTTTACCCGTCCGATGTGAGCGATTTTCTCTCTCATACGCCGGACGTGTGTCACCCGTTGTATGGCATCAGGCAGGACTCAGTCAAACTCGCTTGCCACTTGAGGCCCTTCCGATATCCTACGGGTGTTAGTGCGGGGTCCTCCTCTGACGGAATCGACAAATTCCGTACGGTTTTACGCTTTCCTCTAGACCGAGCATTTAGGGGCTTTCCTTCACTGAGGGGGATGCCCTGCAATACGCAATTAGCACTAATCGCGTATCAGAAACTGCCTCTGTTTTTGGATTTGACATCCCATTTGTCAATTTGCGCCAGCGCGCGGTTACCATGGGCCAACAATCTATGCATTTTGACCGAGGGTCCTTGTTGCTCCGTGTTGATCACAAATTGCCATTGTTTAGAGGTTATTTCTGATAAGCTCGACATTCATAAGGCTTTTGAAACTTTGTCATGAGCTTTACAGAGTTCAGAAAACTTGTAAGAGTGTTTAAGGATCTGATTCGGATCACCCCTAAAGCATGAAGGCCGAACTAGAGTGAGGGGTGAAATGCTTTACAAGTGGAAGCAGGGAACTGGAGTCCATCATCAATAAAATTGCAAGAAAGCATAGATACATATACATCACTGAAAATTCTAAATAATGATACATGAATCATGGTATGGATGCAGCCATCTAGAGAATGATCATGTGAATGGAGCCAAGGCATGGGTGCAACCATCCAGTAGAAAGGATCATAACGAAACCAAGGTATGGTTGCAGCCATCCAATAATTAGAAGGATCAGATATAACAAGTCATGGTATGGTCGCAACCATCCATCTGAAAGAGACATGTATATAAACATGACCATGTCACATCACCTCACAACATGGACTTGTCTAATCTTAGCTAAGGGTCTTACGCTCCAAATGACCCGATCAAAGTAAAAATCCTAACATGTGAATGAATGTGTTGAAGTCAAACATGCTAGGAAGTCACTTGATTACCATCAATGTTGTGAATCATTAATAAGCGCGAGAAAAAACACCAATAATAAAAATGGCTCTCAAGGTACTGGCAGCACAGTTCACGGAATGTGAATAAAGGAACTGATGTCGAACACCCATGAAATCACCCTATCAAAATTTGATGATGTGAACTTGTCATTGAGTGCGAAGAACTTTCCATTAGGGCATGTAATCTCAAAGGTACTGGAAGGGACTCTCTCAGCCAGCTTCCTGGATAATGAGCTAAAGTCTACAGGAAGCGACCATGATGAAGGAGGGCCATGATGTATCCTGCATCATCGACACGATACAAAGGGATGCAAATGATTTCAGATGATACAAAGAATCAGGAGTAAGTGTAACTGTAGAAGGGTTGACTCTTGAACATATCAGCAACATGATTCTGGAGTTTGGTAGCTGTTGGATCCATAGGATCGATGGTCATGATGACAGGGTAGAGATCAAATGGAAAGCAAAAATGAGCAACCCAACCCTAGGAAGGTCAAATGAAAAAAAGGATATCCCAACCCAAGACGAAGCAGAAAGTGTCAAGTTCAAGAGTGAGTTTCCGACATGACTGATAAAATTCCTAAATCTTCCCCCACCATTTCTGGCAGGTATCCCAATTACCTTTTATCGCAAGCTTAAAGGGGATATCATATGCTTGCACTGTAAGTTCATCCTTCAGACGAATCTGACCTAGTAAGTTTAATGAGCCCTAGGAAGGAGAAGCTCACATTCGTCATGGCGATGAATCCAATGTCATTTAATGTTTTAACAAGTCTGACAGAGGGGTCACTCGGTATATTTTTCATGTTTAGAGAGTTTGAAAAAGACACGGAAAAGAAAACTCCACATGGTCCCTTTTCGTACATTTGTGTCTCTCGAGCCCGAAAAGTTAGAAAACGATACTTGAGAGAACCACTTGACCATTTTAGTCAAGGAGTATCTTTTTTGTAAATAGTGCATCCCAACCCAAGCTCGACAATATTTTCGTGTATAAAGAGTAGGAAAAGAGCTTGAAATTAGACCCCCAGTTTTATTCTCTTTTACGGGTAAAAAAGGGAAAAATAGTCAGTACTCTTTTCGTTTGAGTTTTACGAGTCGAGAAAAGATCTGAAACACAACACTAGTACCATCATTGGTAACCCGTCACCTGTCAATGCACAAAAAAGGTAAATGCATCATCCAGTTATAAGGAAAAATAGATCAAGAATACTCAAAAACCCTAATTTTTCATGAAAAAAATGAATAAAATGAGGAAAAAGTAATTATTTTTTACCATTCACCATTTTACCTTTGTGTGAAGAGCTTTTGACCCACTTGTGCCCTAATTTCTTCGGAGTAGATTGCGAGAGATCCGGGACGTCATTCGCCGAGCCACTAGTTGCAGGTAAGAGCCAAGATCTTAAGCTCCATTTTAATACTTATTTTACCTACTTTTATCTAGTTTTTGGATTTCATGAGGAGGTTTTGGCAAAACTTTTTCTCCCTCAGTTGGTGCGATTTCTAGGCACGAAATCGTGCCGATCAGGGGTTGCTAAGACTACCATCCCTGCCATCGGCGCCACTGTTTTTAAAACAGTCATGTCGGCGCCGTGAGAAAATAATTTTCATATTTTTTTCTCAATTCAACCGTTTGAATCCAAATTTTTCTGGCTAAAGATGATCATTGACTTGATTATATGGTTTTTGCGGGAAAAACAAATTGTGAAAAATAGTGGATTGGAAGGAATGCGAGCATGAGGATATTGACAGTAAAGCAATAGTTGACCCAAATCACTTGGATTCTTTGAGGAACTGTGGGCTTGTCAAATTATTTCTTACACCAGGTCTACGGGCTCAACCCAAGTTGCTACAGTACCTCATCAGTCTCTGGGACATGAATCAAGAAATTTTCATCATTGATGACCAAGAGTTGGAGTTGGAAACTTCAGACATTTATTTCATAATAGGTATCTCCTAGAGAGGGGAACTGGTAAATCTATATGGGGCGAGGCCGATTGGGGAAAGTGTGACCATGCTACTTACCAAACATTTCTGAGAAGCTCTCAAATAAAAAATTGGCAAGATCGAGATTATGATTGTTTTGGATCTTGTGTTGAGAGTGTTACTGTTGACCATCAATAGAGTGGCTGGGTCCCAAGCACCGCATGAGACCAAAAATTCAAAGTTTCATTATGCTATCAATTGCACGACGCCCACTATCTTTAACTGGGTGGAAGCTATGAAAGTCAACATGAACCGCCAACTATCGAAAGCTAAGGCGGGAAACCTGAAGCATTTTTGCTTTGGGTTTGTGATAGTGACCTTCTTCCTCGAGCGGATTCCATTGTTCCAATACCAGTTGACTGAGGTGGAAATGCCGATGCCACGAGACCCATGGATGGTCCGTTGGAGTGATTTGATGCCCAAGGTTACCGGGGCCAACAGATGTCCTATAAGCCTGCCTTTTTCTTGTGGCTACAACGACAACTGATCGTAGTCGAGGATTGGCCTTACAATGGTACCAAAATATGCAGAGATCCAGATATGTCGCTCCCAGAGGGGGAGGATTTTGATGATGGTGGTAAAAAACAAACAATTTTTATTTTTTTTTATGTTTTTTTATTGTTTTTGAGATATATGTGTTCGTGACAGTTTGATTTTATGAATGCAGATGTTGGACCAGAATGCCTTGCCGGGATTTCCCCAATTTCCAGGTGCGTTGCTCGGTAGTTCGATGTCGCTCCTTATCAGGAGGGAAGTGAAAACGAGGAGGAGATTGCGTGGAATCTCAAGGGTTTGACCCATGGGATCCTAGAGTATGCCCGGAAGGGTGATGTCCCACACCAGTACCAGAGGCATATGGTGGGAGTGCTAGATCATATTCGCAGACTGCTGGCTCAAGTAGTGACATGCTATCATGACCATCATGTTGTTTAGTGCATAGGTCTATCATTCCACATTTTTGAGGCCCACAAACCACCGATGTATTTTTAACACACATATTATTTTTTGGGGTTTTTTTGTATGACAAACATTACTGACACACACACACATATATATATATGTTGTACTTCCTTTCTTACTATGGTACAAATGTTTTTGTTTTTTGAGTTTCTACATGTTTCACAAATGTCTATCCAGCACATAATTAGTTAATGCATCTGTTAGTGTATTCATGTGTCTATATATACATAGATACATTCTCAATATCTGAGGTTTTCTGACAGAATATTGCTCGTTGAGTTAAAGGACGACAAGCTGTGAATCAAGGTTGACAACCAATTGCCAGATGCCAAGAGTGATAGCTTCTGACAATAATTCGATAATTTCACTATACTCAGTGATGTTATTATTTGTTTGACCTAAAAAAATACCTTGAAGATGAATCAACTCACCATGGGGGTCATAAATGGCCCATGCTATGGATGATAGATTTCGCGTACTATGGCAAGCACCATCGGTGAAACCAATGTGAGGAGACAATGACATCTACAAAGTAGGAAAAACATAATAAGTAGGAAAGCTTCTTGCGAAATAACACACCAAACCACACCATACAAAAATCAATAGCACACTATTGTACAAAATTAACCATGCAAGATGACCTAAGCATAGTACATTTTGAGATAAAGCCCATTTTAGGGCTTTTCTAAGGGATTTCCCTCATAGTCAATGAGCTCATAGGCCCCTTTCTGTAACACACATTTAATAATGTAGGGCCCATGCCACATGGGTTCAAACTTTCCTTCCCCTAGCTTATCATTATCCTGATCATATAGAAGAAACAAATCGCCCTTAGAAAAATGTCGAGGAGAGACAGATTGATCAAAATGTGATTTGACCTATTTTTCTGCTTCGATGACCAAAGCAGCAAGACGACGAGTCTAATCAAGTCATTCTATGTACAAGAGACGCTCTTCCTGAGGTGAGGTCTTGGGGAGAAGTTCGACAACCAGCTTGAGGGGTGGAATTTCACACTAAGTCGGTAAAGTTGCTTCCAGACCGTAGACTAGGTGGAATGGTGTGAATCCAGTTGTGTCCATGGTCGACGTTTGGTAAGCCCATAGAGCTAAAAAGAGCATGAGATGCCAATTTGACTTGTGCATCCCAATGGTGCACTTAAGCATTGTGACCAAAACTTTGTTCAAAACTTCAACTTAGCCATTGGCCTGAGGGTAGTATGGGGTTGAGCCATCGTGGTGCAAGCCCAACATAGGAGTCATCCTAGCCATCATGTAATCTAGGAAATGGGAGCCATGGTCGGTGACAATGGCCCGAGGCACTCCAAACCTGGAAATAACGTGATTGAATAGAAATTGAGCCGTCATTTTACCGTCTGCAGAGTATGTAGGCATGACTTAGGCCCATTTGGTGAAATAGTCCACATCAATGATAATATACCCATTCCCCCCAACCAAACGAGGGTTACAAGTCATATAGTCGATGCCCCATTTGGAAAAAGGATCGACAGTAACAATGGGGTGGAGGTAAATGGGTGGGGTTCACATCTTACACTGATAAATTTGGCACTCATGGCACTTGCGAATGACAAGGATGCAATCCTTGAAGATAGAGAGCCAAAAATGACTAGCATGAAGGATTTTTTGAGCAGTAGCATATCCAGACAGGTGACCGCCACATGCACCAGAATGACAATCATTCAAGACTCTCTCAGCCTCCTCGAGAGTGAGACATCGGCGAAGAATGGAATCGACACCGATGTGGTATAAAGTATCTCCAATGATACGGTAAGGTTGAGATTGATGTCGAATGCGTCGACCATCATCCTTGGTCAACAAATACCGGAATGTGGATGTCTAGAGATATACAATGATATCACCATACCAGGGGTCGAGAGTTCCACTTAAGAAAAGAGTCTCATCTTGGAGCTGCTCATAGGCACCATCAGGGAGAGAAGCGGAGGGAAGGGAGAAAATCAACTTAGCAAAGACCAACGATTTCTTAGATTTGACAGTAATAAACACTAAATCAAATTCTTGGAGGATAAACACTAATTTCTTTGTCATTTCCAACCAACAACATATCATCCACATAAAAGACCAGATAAATAACATGGTCACCAATTAATTTAAAATACACACAGTGATCTGTGTTGCTTTTGGTGAATCCAAGTCCCCGTATAAATGTATCAAATTTCTGATACCACATCCTTGGTGACTGTTTTAACCCATACAGATACTTCTTTAACTTGCATACTAGTTCTTTCTTACCCTTCACCACAAAACCTTCAGGTTGTTTCATGTAGATCTCCTCTTCCAGATTCCCGTGAAGAAATGATGTCTTCACATCCATCTGTTCTACCTCAAAATCAAAAGCAGCAACAACAAATAAAAGTAATATAATAGAAGCTACCTTGGCAACAGGAGAAAAAATATCACCAAAATCAATTCCCAGCACCTGGGAATAACCTTTTGCTACTAACCGAACTTTGTATTTCTCCACCTTTCCTTCTGCATTTGTCTTCTTCTTGAACACCCATTTGCTGCCAATGGGTTTCCTTCCAGCCGACAACTCCACCAAATCCCAAGCCTCATTTTTGTGCAAAGATGCCATTTCATCAACCATGGCCTCTTTCTAGAGCTTTTCATCCTCTAAATCTACTACTTCCTTCACAATTCTGGGATCATTATCAGTAATAGATAAAGAAAAATTTGAACAGAAAGTAGATGGACTATACCTTTCTGGCTGCCTTCTTTCTCGAACTAATCTTCTCACAATCGGAGTTTGTGGCTCTTCATCTTCTGATTCCTCTTATGTTGTAGAATCTGATTCTTCCTGCTTTAGCTCAAACTCTATCTTCTCGGGTTCTTTTGATGGGATTTCGTGTTTAATAACATCTTTCACCTCTCTGAACACCACATCTCGGTTGTACAAAACCTTTCTTGTTACTAAGTTCCAAAGCTTATAACCCTTTAAACCATCCTTATACCCAATAAAGATACACTTTTTAGATTTACTATCCAACTTGGTTCTTTTCTCCTTTGGAACATGTACATATGCATCACATCCAAATACCCTCAGATATGAAAGAGAGGTTTTCTTACCAGTCCATACCTCTTGTGGAGTCTTATCCTCCAACGATGTGTTATCACTTGGATTGACCTCAGGCTGAAGGGAAGCAATTCCAGGGTAACCACAAACCAAGCTTAGCCTGGTAGCTAGCCCTACCAGACCGGGAGAGGGCTCTCTCCGTAAGGATCTCAGTCAAGATGAATAGATCAGGAACAATATTTCATGCTAGGTATAATAGCTCAAAGGTTTTGATAGGTTTTGTTGGTGTTTTTCCAGATCAGGAGGAGCTGGGAAATTTAAGTCTGGGAAACTAACTCAGAATTGTAGGGTGTTCTATGGGGCAAGGTAGGCATAAGCTTTAACACCTTAGGCTTGATGAGGTGAAGTGCTAGACTGGTGAGGAGCTAAGAAGGGCATGAGAAGGTCATGAATCCTTCTTAAACAACAGAAAATACATAAAATATTGGTGTTTTCCCAAGGCAGAACATCAAAACTTAATGGATTCCACCTATCTGACTTGAAAACATACAATTAGAAGCAACTACATGAGAGAGACATACATGAAAAACACGAAAACATAATAATAGAAGAATAAACTCATGCTAAAGGCCATACCACATGGATCCCATAGAAATAGCTGCAACTTTATTTAGTTTCCTGCCAAACTGCTACAAGATGATGTATATTCAGTACATGAGCATCCAGCTGAATCCAACCCTTACAAATGACCAAGAAAATACATGATAAAGACATCCAAATCATTCATCTTATCCATCAGGGGTCGAAAGCATGAGAAAATGAGTTGTTTCAACCATTTCTAATCAAGGAACTGGAATCTAGGCAATCAAACCTCTTGCCTCTAAAAGAGGGGAAACTGATTCATTACCCTCAAAACCCCTTTTAATCTAATGAATCTACCATCTACAAGTGTTTTACCATCATATTTACAAGCCATGACATTAATTACATCAGTGAATCATCCACCATGAGAGAGAAATCATGAAAATATTTGAAAATTGGCAAAATAAGCATCCTGAGCCAAATTGCCCTATGCGCAATGCCACTGGTCCTACGCGTAGTGCCACTTTTTGAGGTCTTTCCATCATCACAATTGAGCCTAGGATAGCTCATTGGAAAGGTATTCAAGTCTACTTTCCAAAACACCTAGAATTTTTGCGTTTGGAGCTCATTTGACCCCTCAAAAGTTGATTCTCCCAAGGCTACTTTTGTGTGTCCAAAAACTGGCAGAAAGGTCAATTTTGGAGTGTTTTTGGACCTTCTAGTGGACTAGTTTTGCTCCAAAAATTCTGAAAATTGCTAGGGTGCATGTCCTCAATGCCCTAAATCTAAAAATGCAAGCCATTTGTCCATTGGGTGCCCCTAGAAAAAGCGCACCGGTAGTGGCGCTGCACTTCTGGGCAATTTTTCTGTGTATTGAATTTCAAAAATTCAAAAATGAAAAATTTTTCTTAAAAAGTGCCCAAAATTGGTATGAAGCACCACCATCAAGTGTTTTTATTAGCTAAGGAGGCTTCAGCCAACATCTTAAGTCTATCCTCCTCCTTTTTTCCTTCTAAAGCCCTCCTTAACCTAGCCTTCATCTTTTTTATTCTCATATTGCAAATCTTATTATGGGTCATGTAGTGATATGCCATGTGTCTAAGCATTTTGTTATCCCTGTTGGCCTTCTTAATCAGCTCCTCAAGATGTAGATTGACTCTTTCAAGCCAAGTCTCCCTATCCTTTTCAATTTCTTGCTCGATAGGAGTCAAAGTGACATGAGCCTCTTTGTCACTTTGTCTCTTTGCTTTTAGTACTTCTAGCTCCATGAGGACTTGTTTGTCACTCAATTGTTTGTTCTCCTGCTCTAAGCATGTGATGACAAACTTGGCTCTCTCTAGGTTGTCTATCAAGGCTTGTATTTGAGCTTCCTTCTCCTGAATGATGATGTCTTTGATAGTTTCCCTCTCCTGAGCTTCTAAATCAATAATCTCAGTGTCAACTTGTTCAAGCTCATCATGTTCTTCCAACTCAAACTCTCTTTCTTGCTCATCATCCAAGTCTTCTTCCTGCACCTTTTCCTTCCCTTTGTTTAGTTGTTGTACCTGTACCTGTTGTGTTGATGAAGAAGGAAAAGCCCCTTCCACATCCTGTGGAGATAGCATTTGCCTATGGGCTGATGAAGAAGGCAAGGTCCCTTCCACATCCTGTGAAGCAAACACTTGCCTAGCAGCTGCAAACAATTTCCTTGTACCTCTTTGATATGTCAAGTATACTGGCACCTCAACAATTTTTGTCTCCTTGGTTTCTTCTCCTGTTTCCACATGACTAGAAGGCCCACCTATTTCTTGAACCATGGATGGAGGAATTTGGGGTCCCCTAAACATGTCATGAGCAATAAAATTCTCCCAAGGGATGTTGAGGAGACTGAGATGGTGAAGAACAATAATCTTGATCAAGGAGTAGTGATAGATGTTGTTCATCTACTGAGGGTATGGCTTCTTCTGCACAAGGTAAGCCATCTTATCAATGTTTCTAAACAAAAAGTATGGGAGGTTCAACATTTTTACCCTTGTAAAGTGCATGAGGAGCCTGATATGGTAAGTGTACAACCTGGAAAATCTTCCCTCACAAGTGAAATATTTGATGATGACCCTCATCAAGGGGACATACCTGTTCTCCAGAAATTTGAAAGGGAAAAGCCTCTTCACCTGACTTCTGTGCTGAGGTTTAATGTAAGGCTCATAATAATGCTCATCAAGGTCCTGAGCCTTATACCATTTCTCACCAACATTAGGAATCCTGGTGGCCTCTAAAATGATTGATGGTGACACTGTGAAAGTCACCCCAACAAGAGTCACTTCATTGTTGTGCAGGTGGGCTACAAAAAGTCTAGCCAGTTCATGGTGAAATTGGACTCTCTCCACTAGTTCACAAAATTCATAACATTCAAGGTGTCTAAAACATGAAACTGTCAATGGAGAGGCTTGTAGTTCTCTTAGGTTAGTTAGATCTTCTCTTGTGATCTTGCCTCCCTTATGAGGTTTTCTATGCTGCCTGTTTCTCTCTGTTGAATTGTCACTTGTTGTATTCTCCTCATAATAATCATAATCTCCTCTATCCATGTTAACCAGCTTTTTAGTTTCACAATCTCAAACAATGAAGATGAGAATGAATGGGATGCTTTAGGGTTTGTAGGGTTTGTAGGGATGAGTTTTCGGTGGATTTATACACTTATGGGTAAAGCATGAATCATGAGAGTGAGGGAGAGGATTTATAAAATGAGGGATATACGAGGGAATATAAATGAGGGGAGAGAGAGTATATAAAAATGATTTTAGTTCTAGTGATAGGTCACGGGGAAAACAAACCAGTTTGGGTTTTATAAGGGAAAACTAGGGTTTCATACTAAGTGTGAAGGAAATGTCTAAAACAATCATTGTGCAAGCTAAACATCAAGTGGAGTAGGGAAAATTACATGTAGAAGAGGAAATTGCAAAAAAAATTGTGAAATTTTGGTGTCTGAGGCGATTTTGAAGCTCACTGCCCTATGCGTAGCGCCTTCACCCACAAGCGCAGTGCCTTTTTGCAGGCCACTTTTGGAGGCCTTCCCGGTGTCCAAATTGGGTGTGGGATAACGTGTTGGAAATCTTATTGAGTATCATTTCCAGAACATCTTTAATTTTTCAATTTGAAGCTCATTTTTCCTATCAAAAGCTCAATCTCCCAAGACTAGTCAAAATGTGAAGAATGAGGTTGCCAAAATGCAGAGCGTTGTTTCAGTCAACTTTAGGAGGTCTTCCTCAACTCCAAATTGAGCTCATGATAGCTCATTGGAAATCTCTCTATGTCTAGTTATCATTTGACTCATCAAGCAAGTCATTTGGTCATCCCAGCTAGGACAAATATTGATTTTCCCAAGGTCTCTCCAGAAGTGCATTAATTCTCCTAAGGCAAATGATGTTTGAACATTTCTCCCAAACAATGAGACTTGTGTAAAAACTGAAGGAGGTTTTTCGTCTTGGGTCAATGATGGACAAAAACCTCTCTCACTTTGGTCAATTTATCTTCTATTTCTCATAAACATCATTTGAATATCCCAATATGTGGAACATGGGATTTGTAGAAATGAAGGGAAATGAAGGGGATGAGGGGCTTCTAAATCCTTGAGAAAATTTTGGGAAGTAGGGAGGGATGTTAGGAAGTAGGGGAAAGTGGAATTTCAAGGATTGAGTGAGGGGAAGGGTTCCAAAAGGGAAAAACATAGGCCTAACCTAGAAAAGTGTCAAATTGTAGCAATAGGCTAGGGTTTGTGGGAAAATGATGAATTTGAGGGATATCAGTGATGGGAAGTGTTTAAGAAGGTATATTAAGGATAGGAGAAAGTGTATGAGCATCAGGATACAATTTTTGTTGATTATTTGACCATCCAAGAAAAATTACCTTCAAAACCCTAGGAGAGGGAAATGAGCCTTACCTAAGCACCACTGAAGCACAAACAAGGTGTAAAATGACCCATTGGAACTTGAAATAATGATGAAAACTCTTTGAATGATGATACACTTAGTCGAATGGTGACATGGATTGACACTTAAAAAACTTTGGAAGGAGTGAAAACAATCCTAGACCTAGTACCTAGTGGCCAAATTTTACTTGAAGAGTTATTGAAATGACAAAATTTGACTTTGACACCCCAAGACCACTTTGTAAGAGCATATTTGATCGTTGGTGGAAGGCTGCAAAGACTGACTCTAACACACTGATGAAGGTGATCTATTGACCAGGTAACATGTTGTTTCCACCGCCTCTGCCCAAAATTCATGTCCTAACCTAGCACCATTGAGCATGCTTCTTTCCCTTTCCATCGACGTCTTGTTCATTCCTTTTGCAACTCCATTTTGCTCAAGTGTGTATGGAGTAGTCTTCTGTCGTGCTATACCACACTTCTTACAGAATTCTTCAAATTCCTTGCTGTAAAACTCTCCACTGTTATCTGTCCTCAACACCTTTATCTTCTTCTTTGTCTGATTTTCCACCAGAGCCTTAAATTCTTTATACCTTTCAAAGACTAAGGTTTCTTCTTGAGGAAATATATCCATGTATACTTTGAAAAGTCATCTATAAATGATACATAGTACACAGACTTACCCAGTGATGGAACCTTCACAAGTCCAAACACATCACTGTGCATAAGCTCTAATATTTGTTTTGCCATCTTACAACCAGAAGGGAAACTCACCCGATTATGCTTCTCATATACACAATTTTCACAGAAATCAAAATCCAGAGAGCTATTAGTCATACCTTCTACCATAAGTTTACCATGAAGTATTTGAAAGCCCTTCTCTCCAATATGTCCAAGCCTTTGATGCCATAGCATGGTATTTTCTCCAGAGACCACTAGATTTTCTGCTCCAATTTTAGGAACCACAGAGTTGTTGCACCCATCAACAATAGTGCTACCTTGCAACTTGTACAAAGTTCCAATCCAAACTCCCCACATCAATACCAGTGCTCCCCGAACCATCTTGCAGGTATCTTTCTCGAACACTGTTTTTACACCTGCATCATCCAACTTGCTTACAAAAATAGGATTTCTGGCCAATGCAAGAATATGCAGAACACCCAGAAGTGTTCTAACCCTTCCACCTTGGAACTTCAACTTTACTTTTACACGTCCAATGATTCTAGCCTTCCTATCATTCCCTAAGAATACATCACCACCATCATATTTCTCATACTCGCAGAACCACTCTCTATGGGGAGTGAAGTGAAAGGATGCAACTGAGTCAATCAACCATGCCTCATGATCTACATGTGTACTTGAAGAAGACAAGTACACATCCCCACCTTCATCTGAGGTGGTTTTCGCCTTTGAAGAAGGAGCATCATCAAATCCATTTCCTTTGTCAGGAGCTTTAGATTTACAGTCCCTTTTGTAGTGCCCTTCCTTTCCGCATTTCTAGCACACCACCTTTACAGGTTTTCTTGGAGATTTAGATCTCCCTCTAGATTTAGATCTCCCACTCGATGACTTATTTTTGTTTATGTTCTAGGACCGTTCTCGTATAGACAAGGCATCACCATTCTGGCTCTCCATATTTTTCCGTCTCATCTCCTCCGTCAGTAAGGATGAGACTATTTCATCAAACTACAAGGCAGTTGCATTGCTACCTATTGCAATAACCAGACTATCCCACCAATCTCGTAGAGAACACAACAAATTGATGCACTTATCTTCATCTGAAATTTTAATATCAATAGATAATAACTGATTTACCAGAGTATTAAATGCGTTCAGATTCTCTGTCACCGAGTCTCCATCTTTCATCCTCAGGTTGTACAACTTTTTCCATAGGAACGGTTTATTCACTAGAGACTTAGATTGTTACAAAATCCCTAACTTATCCCACAAAGCCTTAGTCGTAGCTTCCCCTAATACATTCAGCAATACTGAATCTGAGACACACAATAGTATTGTGCTCTTTTCCTTCCAATCCAACTTCTTCCATTCTTCATAGGACACTCCCATTGGTTTAGTACCCAGATCTACGGCGATCCACTGATATTTATCCACCAACAGATCCTCCATCTTGAGTTTCCACAACTCAAAACTTTGACTATTAAATTTCTCGATCTCTATCTTTCCACTGCTCCCCATCTTCTTTCACCACCAAAATCGATCCCGTAGATATCCCACTAAACAGGGTCTACCACAGGCGCGAGTGAAACCCCTCAGCAACAAAGGCATCCCATTGAAGCCAAAATAGCTCTGATACCAAATGTAGGTTTTAACCTCGTACATAAATTACCTGCATACGAATTCTAAAACACAGAAAATAAACAATGCAAAAGCATAACACATAAAACACATATACACAGAGGTTTTCCCCTAGCTCCCAAAACGGGACTACCAGCTTGATTTTTCATTATGTTGCTTTCAATGTTACAATGCATATTTATATATGCTGAAGCATCCAATACCATGGGCCAAAAACCATTGCATCCAAAACCATGGACTGAAAACCATCGCATCCAAAACCATGTGCGAAAACCATGCACAAAACCATAGGTAGGTTCGCCCAACCTAATATAGGGTCCAAAAAAAATTCCCCGATGCACTGCCCCGGACCTCGTAGAGGGGGGCTACCCGCTGCCCTCAAACCCCCTGGACAAGGGGGGCTTCCCTCATCGCTCCCCCCCTGCACAATCGACACAACGAAGGGGGGCTTCGCTCCCCCTCTAACCCCCCGGTTAACTACATAGGCTAGTTGTGGAAAGAATATAAAACAACCCAACATGCGTATGCTTCATAACTATTTGAGATAATAGATGCTTCAGTGAGTGAGAATAGTGGCATTTTATGGAGTATATATATGAAGTGGTGCATCACTATTCAGATCAAATTTAAAGCTATTGTAGTAGACATCGTTTGGAGAGTATTTACATGTTGCTGGGATATCTTTTGTTGGTGACTCTCACACTTGTTTTTGCAGGAGATTTTATTACATTTGGTGCATAGCCATTGTGTTGTATGTTGCTAATTGTAGTATGTAGCAGTTATAATCTAATGTGAGGGTTTGATATATGGTTGTATTAGTTTTATTATGGCCACTATTTTGCTAGGTTGGAGAGCATACTTCTTGTGGTATTTATATTTGATTTGATGATGATAGATTATTGCTGAGAGCATGTTTTCAGAGTTGAATTATTATTGAGCAGTGAGTCTTGGATTGAGTTTGAAAATAGATGAAAGGAGGTTTGCATAGTGTAGAGGAGTAATGACTTCATGAGGGAGAAGGAGGGATATCAAAGCTTCAAAAAAAGGAACAATTTTTCAATCCAATGGTAGTTGGATAGTCCACTCATAGTTGGTTGATGATCGATTGATTGTGGTGTCTTTTAGCAGATAGTAGTCCATAGATCTATGTGAGAACATAGTCTTCCATGATGATCAATAAAATCGAGTCTCCTAGCCAATTGATGTTGGAATTTTGTATATGAGGTCAAATCTCCATGTTGATGGGAATCAACTAGCTGTGTAAAATACCATTACTTGACATAATACAAATTCAGAGTGGAGCAACAACAACAAGGGTGGTTTTCCTCCCAGAAGGGTTTCCACTAGAAATCTTGTGTCTTATGTGTGATGATGTGACTGTGTGTATTATTTATTATTGATATTGATGCTTATGGTTTTTAGTTATGCTTATGCGATGCACATGTTTAACGAGTTGATACTAACATATGTGTGATTCAGCTATTGAAGTTTAAATCAGTAAAAATTGTGTACAAGTCACACTACTGATTTATCCTCCTTCCCAATAGTGCTCAAAGGTTTCTAACAGTAGCTTACTCTGGTCCTCCAAGTACTCTAACTACTGGTGACATATGTGGATTACAATCTCCTTTCCCATCAGATAGTGCTTCCACTTCTTCACAGCTTGCACCATGGCATAGAGCTCCTTGTCGTAGGTAGGGTAGTTAAGAACTTCCCCATGATATACTTCATAAAGGTAGCATACAAGCCTTCCTCCCTGCATCAAGACAGCTCCCATAGCATACCCACTCGCATATGTCTCCACTTCAAAGGGTTGCTGCAAGTTTTGTAATGCCAGAATTGGTGCTTGATTGGTCTTATTCTTTGCCCCTCGAAATCCTTTTCTTGACCTTTTCCCCACTGGAAACTCTTGCCACTTTTTATGACATGGAGCGGTGCTACTACCGCTGAAAATGAGGCTATGAATTTCCTCAGGTACTTTTCTTCCCCAATGAAACTCCTGACCTGAAAAAAATTAGTAGGTACCGACCATTTCATGATGGCCTCCATCTTGGAAGGATCTATATTTAGTTCTCCTCCACCGATCACATACCCCAAATAAAGTAAAGACATTTGTGCAAACTCACACTTCTTGAGATTTGCTAGCAGTACATTATACATCATTCATTAATTCATAAATGTATCTGGTTCATTACATAGGCCAAATGGAAAAATCAACCACTCATACAAACCTTTCTTGGTTTTGAATGCAACCTTCTAGGTATATTCTTCTTTAACTGAAACTTGGTGATATCCAGACTTCAAGTTCAACTTGGTGAAGTATTTTTCTTGCTACAGCTGATTAAATAGATCATCTATCCTAGGTAGGGGGTATCTATTCTTGAGCGTGATTTTTTTCAACACCCTTTAATCTACACATCCTCCAAGTCCCATATTTTTTTAGCACAATGATGATGGGTGACCTGCATGGTGATGTACTTGGTCAAATGACACCCCGTTCCAGGAATTGTTGCAACTGTTTCTTCACCTTACTTGCTTCTATAACAAACTATCTGTACAACCCAATATTTGGCAATGGGGAATCTGACAATATCTGGATTTCCTGCTCCACTTCTCTCTTAGGTGGTAACCAATTAGGATCTCAGAACACATCCCTATATGCCTTTAACAACTCCTTCAATTATTTTTTTGTTTCTTCCTACAACCCTTCAGGGATGCCTTGCCTCTTATTGGCTCCTCTACAGACTAAATTTCTCTTAAAAATAATAAAACAAACTTCTTGCTGGAGCTAATCAATTTCTTTGCTTAGTTGGGAATTACTAATGAAATTTTCAACTTTCCTTTATGTGCGTTGATGATGAATGATTTTCCATCCTTAACGAGTCGGTACTAGTTGGCTCTCCTCGTGAACATTTCATCATGAATGTACATGTATGGACTTCCAAACATGACTCCACATATATCAAGTGGAACCACATCTAGATCTACTTCATCAATAAAATCAACACTGCTAGCAAATTTAATTTTACATTGTTTTGTTACATTTAGCTCTACATCCTTATTTACCCATCCCAGTGGATATGGGTTTGGATGATCATGAACTTCCAACCCCAACTTCTTGACCAACTCTGTTGTAATGAGATTTTCCTACGATCCTAAGTCAAACAGAGAATTAACCTTTGTTTTCTTGACCTGTATCTTTATATGGAAGAGTTTGGTCATTTATTTCTCTTCCTGTTGCTGAAGGCTACTTAGATTCACCTCCTTCTGTACTGACATACAAACGATCTTCTCATCTATGTCTAAGTCGCTTTCAACTTGGTTTCTCAAATATTTGGCCACAAGATTCTTCTTCTTATTATCTTTCTTCTTGTTCTACGGGTTTAGCTCTAGATGCAACTTCCATCACTTCTCCTTTGTATGGCCATCAATGTTGTAGTGGCTACTAGGATATTTGCAATGGTGTGTTGTGGCTGCCATATTTTTATCTTTTCCCCCTTTTCGCTTATCCTTCCCCTCCATAGAAACTGTTGTAGCTATTGCAATACCCTCCAAAATTTTGGCTTGCACTCAAATTTCGGAGCCTTCCTTGGTCTTTCCCTAGATTTTTTCAAACACCTAAGCTCATTTCACGAGCTTTACCCAAGTTCTTTGAGCCTTTTTGCTTGTTGGATTAATTATCATATTTTGGCATGTTGTATAGTTATGTGATGTTTGAGAACCTTTTCTGGTGGTTCGAAGGTTGGTATTTGTATATATGAGTTTTCGTAGTGATGTAAACACATGTTGCATTCATACACAAAGCCTTGAGCACTTTTGCATAAGTGTCGTCACGGTCATCCTAAAGTCTCTCTCAAGTGTTGCACTTGTCGCTTCTTTTCATGAGATAGTCACACAAAGGTTTCTTTGTTTGTTGCTCTGGTGGTCTATGTTGTTGTGTTGTCGAAGTATGCTAAGTGTGTGACCACAGTTCAAGTTTATCATTAGTCTATCTTCCTCCCACACTTAGCCATTTTCGGAAAATATTCCCGACTGGGAAACTCAGCTTCATCGGGCCCCGACTAAGCTGCGCACTACGCAGTCTTAACCTTCATTGATGTGACCTTGCTACTTGGAATTGCGCAGTGCAGAATCATTGTCTTCTATGACTGTTTTACTATGCAATCCTAGAGCCCAAAAACCTTCCTTGACCCCCAGAATTGCGCAATTGTGCCTCCCAGTCTGCCTTGAATTGCACACTTCACACTTTCAATCTTCAAGATTTTCCCTTGCCTATTAGAACCCTACAATGTGCAGAGATCCCAACTTGCCTTGGCCTCCAGAACTGCACAGATGTGTCCTCTAATTCCCTTCCTTCAGCGAAATCGCACTGCCCTCGAGAACTACACAGATTTGTCCTCCAGGCCTCTCTACTGCCCAGTCCCCCTTGTCTCTCAAAACTGTGCAGAACTAACCTCTCAGGGCCTCATCCTACGTCAACCAATTCTTGCTTGAACTGCACAATCCTGACCCTTAGTGGCCACTACGTATTTTTTTCCCCAGTGGGGATTGTGGTGAAAATTTCCTCAGTCAAGCCCGAGTTGTGCTTAATGCAGTCTCAGTGATCAATCTCTCTCCCTGTCACATGGAACTGCGCAATGCGCAGTTATTGGGCCCTCTCTCCCAGCCTGTCACTTGTCCCGAGCTCATTTCATGGATAATAATGCATCATATTAGACTAGGGAGTTTTTGGATTGACGTTGTCTTGTCATGAGTTAATTGCATGAACAAGTACACTATCAAGTCATGGCGAGATGATGAGGAAGGAAAAGAAGGAGGGAAGCATGCCTTAAGACTCACTTGTAGATGAACGGGCAAGTGGACCTACCAAGAGTAATGAAAGGGACACAAGTTTGCAACCATATTTCAAGACCAAAGATCATTGGAGACCCCACATCACTAAGAAATGCGGAAGAGAACAAAAAGCATATCCAAGAACACATTTAGCATTTAACACTCAATAATAACATTGCCACATCATCAAGTCATTCCACGTCAACAGTGTCATGTCAAGTCATTTCATGAATTTTCAAATGCCACATCATTATTGTGGGCCATGTATATTGTAAATCAAATGTATTGTAAAGTGGAATTCGAAAGGACACACATGAGTATGAAGAGTCATGTAACTTGAAAATTTATAGGAAGTTGAACAATTATGAGGGTAGTCAAAGAGTCACAAAGGGAAAGCATCACCCCTTTGGTTATATATACCCCTCATTGTATGAAAAATGGATTTTTCACCTTGGCTCCTCTCGTAAGGCATTAGAGAGACCAACTAGTTCTTTGAGGAGCAAGGCGTGGCTCCAATGTCTCATTACGAAGGCCAGTGATGTACAATGTAAATATGTGTCTTGGAAATTTTTCTTAATAATAGAAGCCTTTTAAGGCCAACACATTCTTCATGCATTACTTATTAATGTTTATAAGAGTATTTTGTGGATGTTTGTATTTCATGTTTTCTTTCACATGTACTAAGATAGTTGAAATATTTCGGTTATCTTAGTGCTTATCTTGTTGAGAATGTGATGTAATGGATGCTATTGTTGTCCCATCCATGAGGACTATTCCATATTATACTAAATAGATCTTTCATTGCTTATCAGTTGTAATGACCATCACATCCGTTGTGGATTATTCCATTGGATGTTAGATGGATCGTCCCTTATTTGTTGGTTGTGACGAATGTCGCATCCGCTGTGGACTATTCTGCTAGATGTTCGAAGGTCCTTTTGGTTCATGTGTGTCTCTTTCTAGGTGGTACTATTACCTCTTACTTAGAGGCCCACTTTTCTCCCCCCCCCCCCCCCCCCCCCCCCCCCCTTTTGTGCTAAAAGAACCTAGACACATTTGTGTTGCACACTCACCTTGCTTTTCGAAGATACCATTGCATCACTCTCTTGTGTTGGTAGCTAGAGCCAAGGAAAATATTTAAGGATTTGGCAACTAGGCCTTTATACCAGATGAGACTCCTACATCAAACGGTGTGAGGTCTAATTGGGACTTCATATTGGGGAGATCCACTGAACGTTGGCAGGTCCAATACCGTCAACATTTATGGTGCTAGAAGGAGGAAAGTCGGCATTTTATGGCTGATTGTCCCACCGAACCCACTCATCTATCTTCTAGTCAAGGAAGTAACGCTCACTCTGTCTCCCCTACTCATTATTCTGAAGTTGGCAACTCTTTACCGCCCAGGCCTGAATGTGAAATTCCATATCATTAGCTTCGGGTTGTCCACCCCATCACCCGTCAGTTTAAAAAAGTTTTTGGATTGATTCCAGGAGTAATCAGTGTTCCATATTCTCAAAAGAATAACAACACCACCTCCACAGGAGTAGTGGTCTCGTATATCGAAGAAGCGGTCCTCGCCACTCTTGAAGAACTAGCAGATGTTGTGGAAAGGGAAGAAGAGCCTCCACTCTTTCAAGTCGGAGAAGGAGGTAACTCCTTACTCTCGGGTTCAACTTTTGGCGGGACAGGGGGAGAAGAAGAAAAGGAAGAAGAGCAGGAGGAACCATCATATTCGAAGAGGAAGAGGAGGACAATGAAGAAGAAGACATGGCAAAGAAAAATCTGGATTGGATGAGTGAGGGCCCAATGGAACTTCTAGGTGTCATGCACAAGATGTTGAGGCACGCGAAGAAGCTCTTGACAAAATATGACCCTGAAAAGACAGTGAAGGCTAAAGATCACTTGGACAAATTTTACCTACATCTATAAACACTTGAGGTACGTTACGATGACGTTGCATGCAAACTTTTCCCATGAACCTTGGATGGTAGAGCAGTTGTATGGTATCACAACCTTCCTCCAAACTCCATCAAGAATTGGACGGCATTCAAAAAGGATATTTCTTGAAAATTTGTTGAAGACAAGACCCCTGCCATGTTATTAAAGGATTTGGGTAGTCTTAAGATGGAGCAGAAGGAAAATGTTAAAAATTTCAAACATAGGTTTAATCGCATCTTAAACAAATTTTCAGATGACACGAAACCTCATGACTCCATCACCATAGACTACTACACCTCTTCCTTGCCAACAAGTATTGCACAGTTTGTAAAACGAATTGTGAAACATAGATTGACAAAAACATACAAAGAGATTATTTCCTTTGAGAAGGATTTTCATGTTATTGGAGTCATCATAGATGATGAACCAAAAAAGGCTCCAAGGAAAAGACTAAGAGGTCTCATGCCTCCATGAGAAAGGCTAAGGAAAAAGAACTGAATGACCTTGAAAGCCTGATTCGTCTCGTGAAGTCCCTGATCACTGAAATCGCTGGAATCAAACAAAGGAAAAGCAAGTCTACCATGACCGACAAGCCTCCCAAGTTTCTCTCCAAAAGGAATTTAGCTTCCTGCAGTAGCAACAATCAGCTGACAAAATATGCATAGAGTTCCAATGTGGTTCTGAATATTGAGAAGATTGGCAAGGATTCGTATTGCACATTTCATAATTAGCATCATTCGGAGAAGACATGCCCACAGTGGAACCAACTCATGAGCAGAATGGTTGCGCAATTTGTTGACTCGGTCATGGTTTAGGAACAAGCTGAGCCCAATGAAGAGAAGGAAGAAGTTGTAGCTGATGAAGCTCCAAGAATTGGGCATGCAATGAATATGTATCATTGCGTTCTTGTAGCCCAACAAAGCACTGTCGATAAGCAGCCTCCGAGTGATGGTCCATCCCAAAAACAGAGAAACCGATACAACTTTAGAAGTCAACAGTTGACCACTATGATTGAGGTGTCAAAACAGAAATTCAAAGAAACATTGCTAAGAAAAATCAACCCTCCGGCTATCTCAACGCAGAACACTCAAAGCAAGTCCAACGAAAAGTGTTTCCCACAGAAGTAAGGACAAAACCATATCTTCGGAGACCAAAAACCTATTTTTATCCCCGGATACCTCGATCAGTCTTCCTGTTGTAGATTATAACATTGTAGAGGATGTGAAGAAGGTTCGTACAAACATCTCCCTGTTTGAACTTACAAAGATCACAGGCCAACGAGACATCCTTCTACGAGCACTTGGACAAACCTATACCGGCAATGCTACCTCTTCGGACAAGGGATCTGGTAAGTCTCATGAACCTCTCGCATCTGTACTTAATGAACTCACGATGGATGCAAACACACTATGACCACCGTTCTTGTTAACAATCGAAATATTCAACTTCAGTGTACACAATCGCTTAGTTGATTCCGGTGCATCGGTGAATGTCATGCCACTATCTGTGGCCAAGAAGATCAATGCTAAATGGGACATGACAGATTCATATTTTATCCAACTGGACAGAGCTCATGGATGTCATCATCCAGTTATCATTTGACAAACGAGTTCACCAATGTATCAACATAATGATTGTGGACATTCGAGAAGCATATGGAGTGTTATTGAGCAGAGACTGGTCAAGGAAGCTTCAAGGATACTTTGCCACCAACTAGTCACACTTATGGCTTCCATACAAAGGCAGGAACAATCAGATCTGGGTACAGTCAGAGAGATACATGAAGCACACATTGACTCCCTTGAATGGGCATAACGAGCCAATGGCTTTCGCAGAACTTCTATTTGGAAATTATTTTCTAGAAACACAGTTGGCGTGCTATCTTATAGAGCCATCTCCAGTTCCACCAGAAACACAGTTGGATATCCCTCCATGTCCAACTAGAGATAATGAACTTTGTACAGTTAGTAGCAGTAGAAGTAGTACTAGTGTAGTGAGCAATCCCTATACATATGATATGTGGACAATGTACTTTGATGGATCCAAGACACAGGAGGGCTCTGGAGCTTGTTGCGTTTTAATAGACCCGCTGCAAAGAAAACACTTGATCTCTAGTCGCTTGTAATTCGAGTGCACAAATAACACTGTAGAGTATCAAGCACTCATCTTGGGCTTACAGAAAGCCATTAACCACAACATTCTTGTTCTAAAAGTGGTAGATGACTCCAAAATCGCAGTGCGTTAGGTATGTAATGATATACATTGTGTGTCACCTCATATTAAGAGTTATCAACAAGAGGTATGGCGACTCATATCTCACTTCCAAGATTTCAATATTATTTTTGTACCAAGAACAAGTAATGCACCTGCAGATGCCTTGGAAAACACTACTGCTAGGATGTTACCTTTAAGGGATGAATTTTCTAATGAAATTTTTTATAAACCATCTGTCCCAAATAATATAACTAACTTACACATTTTTTATGATTACCAATATACACTGTACTTTATGGTGAACTCTAACGTATTCAAAGATGTAGTGATCGACAAGGACAAGCACGAAAAAACACTACAGGATGCATCCAATGCAAGTAAAGGCAACCTCATCCCTAAGGGTATGGTATCACTTGAAAAGTTGTATGATATGTAGAACCACTTCAACGGACCTATTAATGCCAAGACCCCATTGTCGCATGAGAAAATCAACTTGGGAATTAAGAAATATCCGAAATATGTCAATCCTGGTACTTGCTGCACACCAAAAGAGTGGCAAGCCTTCATCCACTTATTTAAGCAGTACCATGATGTCTTCACGTGGACATACGATGAACTCAAGACTTATGACAAGCAAATCATCTAGCATGTGATACCAAACAAGGAAGGGGCCAAGCCATTTCAGAAAAAACAGAGGAAATTTCACCCAATGCTTAAGCCCCTCATACCGAAGGAGTTGAGGAAACTGCTAGATGCTTGGATCATCTACAAGGTGAGACATTCAATGTGTGTATCAAACTTGGTCCCTGTGAGACAGAATTTCAGGGAGATCCTCCTGTGCACATTTCCGTAATCTCAATGGGGCCTCAGACAAGGGTAATGACCCCATGCCGTCCATGGAGAAAATACTGCAAATAATATCAGGGGCCGAATTTTTTTCTTTGCTCGATGGATTCTCGGGATACAATCAGGTTTTGGTAGCAAGGCTTGACAAACTAAAAACTACATTCCGGACGAAGTGGGGCACGTTCGCATTTCAAGGAATGTCATTTGGGCTAGTTAATGTCAGTGGAACATTTCAACATGCGATGGACATCACCTTTCACGAACTTATTGGACAGAACATAGTGGTCTACCTTGATGATGTAACAATATTTTCCAAACGGAGGTTAGACCACCTGCGCCATCTGGGGAATATTTTTGAGAAATGTTGTAAATACGGGATATTCTTGAATCCCAAGAATATTGTCTTTGCAGTGTTAGAAGGTAACATCCTAGGACACATCATTGCTAAAAGTGGAATCAAGGTAGACCTAGATAGGGTCAAGACTATAATGCAAATTCCCCACCCAGTAGGGTAGGAGAAGTAACATCAGTTTGCTGCAATAGGGGTTTTAGTTTAGGAATTTTCACACAAAGGTGGGAAGAAAATTATCCAAAACTTCTTTAAATCACCTTGTTATAGTCACTAAGGCATTGCAAAGCAAGATGGTTTCCTCTGTGAATTGAGCATGATTTGAGATTTTGATTGAAGGAGTGAAACTTTGACCAAGAATACACTCAATGATGTGCTCATAAGCAAGTGTCTTGCTTAAAGAATCGACTATAATAATGTACAGGAAGGGGGACTGTTGTTTTTCCACAATACTGGAGTCTAGGTTAGAATCTTACAATCACCGATGCTACCAATCCAAGTATCACAACATGACTACTTTGCACAATAGAATATTATACAACAATAAATTTACTAGTGCACAAAATATAGACAACTTTTTACAAATATTTACAATTGCCCAACTTTGTTGTATTAATCAAATTGATAATACAATAGTCTAGGGATCCCATACAAAGGATAATGGCCCTCATACATCAACTAATACAAGATACAAATAACTAGGGTTTGGTGTCTGTCTACCCTGAACAAGATACTCTGACCATCTAGTTGATGTAGCACACTCTCTCAACTCCTCTCGATTGTACCCTGAACACACTTCCCTAGTCCTTCGGTGCCCAATATGCAACTCCAATATGTCTCTATCAATGAACCAACTACATTAGGCCACTGAACTTAGCTACACCTGCTCTCTCATCGACTGTTATTACTTCAACGCATCAACACATAAATACTCCTATCGAGTTGTTCACAATTATGTTTATGAACATCTCTCAACTACCCACTACTGCTACTCAATTATTTCGGGACTTTCTTCCCACTAGTGCCTTGTTGTGTTGCTTAATGAATATACAATTAGGGTAAGAGGGCTTCCCACTATCACTTTCGAATGTACTTCTCATACAATGAACTTAGGACATGGAAAACTACCCAACTTCAATTGTAGATGTCCTTCTCCACAAGGAAAGTCTAGGGCTACAAACTACTCCTGGTTGATCAAATATTTGAACTCTTCTTCTGTCACTTCTAACAACCCCTTAGTCCTTCAAAATACTTATTCCTTTGGGGCTTGAATAAAGCCTCTACAATACTCTACAATTTATCTCCACAAGTTATTCTTTAGTCTACTCCAATTCTACCACTTCTAGCAGGCCTAAAGTCCTTCTTAGGTGACTGCACTAAGGGCTCATTTTTTGCCACTTTCATGCTACCCTCTATCAGACCACAAGTCTCTAGTTCAAAACAAACCAAACATCAACAATACATAACTCTCTATTGTAGCATCTACTCACTAGATAAGGCATGTAAGCACTATGATTATCCTTCCTCTTGGCTACTAACAGTGTCCAAAAATTGTCCTCTTCTAGGACCTCCAACCTACACCTTTCCTCCTTGAAGACATCTAAAATCTACTCTTTTGATTCCCTTGAATATGAGCAAATTTTCCCTTCAAAACCTCTTGGAATATGTGTTGAACTCACTAAGGAAGGAACTCGACCTTGGTTAGGGCATCTATCCCTACATAAAACCATACTTCCTCCCACCTACAAGCCTCCTCCTTCCTATGCTCTAGCTGGAGACAATTGTGGCCCTGTTTTGGGAGCTTAGAAGGGTACTCAACCTCCCTAAATAGGCCTTCTTCCCACCTATGTTCACACAGAAGTATGTGGCTTACAATCAAGAAAATTACTGTTGATGTTTGTGCCTAGAACAACCCTCCACCAACTCGACCTAGTCTCCTCTTCTTCACTACCTTCACCTGAAAACCACAACCCCAAAATAGACCCAAACACATCCCAAACTAAAATTTCTCCTCTCCTAAGCTACAGATACCTCAAGGAACTCAACGTTATTATTTAAGTCTTCACATTAGGGAAAGATGCCCTTATTGGATGACCGAATGAGGCTCCTCCTAATCCCTTTTTATATCTTCTCATGTGGCAATGTCTAGCCTCTTTTAGGGATTTCCTAAAGTCCAACCAACCTTAAACGTTTTCCACAAGCCAACACATAATCTTCAAAAATTCATAACTCGGCTTTTAGACCTTTGATTTGGATGATTTTCGTGCCCCTAGTTCCTTTATAGGTCCTCTATAATCTCCATCGGTCAAACCATCAATCTTGATCATGGTTTCACACCTACATGCTTGGGTGCAAAGTCCACAAGCTTGGGTTCTTGGCCCACAAGTCACTTTTGTGTGCCAATTCCTCTAAAACCCACTAGCCTAGGGTTTGGAGTACCTCCCAAGCTACAAATCTCAACACTCCCTCTTAGCGAGGGGGGTACTTCCAACACTAGGAAGTCTCCATCAACATCATCACCGATAACACTAGCCCATTTTGTGCCCATCACTGCAACATACTCTCTAGAATGAACCCTGTAAACTTGGTAGTGGCTCTGCCTTATCTCATCTGAACCTGACGACCTCAAGACTTCCATAGGGCTACTCCCTCTAAAGTTAGAATCCCTCTTAATCTACATAATCTCTACTGGGACACTAGCTCAACCTGTCATTGATCTCATGTCCTACAAGGTTAGTCTACGTTGCGGTCAAACATAGGCCATCATCACCGCAAGCCAATCCTACAAGCACTCATCCTCCTGCATCAAATACAACTTGTGCACATCCCTCCCTTTTTGGATATGCAACAACACAATTTTATGAAGAAACTACCCTGCCAACATCTAGTCCATCACATGAAGAAATTCGAACACATTGATCTTATCCATGCCAAAGAAATCCTTGAGTTGTCCCAACCATCCATGAAAAGTCATAGGGAGTCCATGATGAGCAATCTTTCCAACAACAAATTGTTTTTCACCAGGGTCACCACCAATGCACCAGAACTCCCAAACAATCTCACTTCCAAGCCAGTTAATACCACATCTATATGTCTTCAATTGAACCCTTTGCTCCATGATCTAGACAATCTTAACTTCCTCTGAGCTACTTTGTTGTGCAAACTCTGATTCACTAAACCTTCAAAGTAGCTCTAATACCATGTTGTTTTTCCATGATATTGGCATCTAGGTTAGAATCTTACAATCATTGATGCTACCAATCCAAGTATCACAACAAGACTACTTTGCACAACAGAATAATATACAACAATAAATCTACTAGTGCACAAAATAAAGACAAATTTTTACAATAACCCAACTTTGTTATATTAATCAAATTGATAATACAACAGTCTAGGGCTCTTATACCAAGGATAATGTCTCTTATACATCCATCGATACAATATACAAGCAAATAGGGTTTGGTGTATGTAGTGACAACCACTAATCTACCCTGAACACGATACTTTGACCATCTGGTTGATGTAGCGCACTCTCTCCGCTCCTCTCGGTCATAGCCTGAACACACATGCCCATTCCTTCAGCTCTCGATCTACGACAACTCCAATCGGCCTCTATCAATGAACCAACTCCATTAGGCCATTAAACTTTGCTCCACCTGCGCTCTCATTGATCGTTAGTCCTTCAACAGATCGAGACCCTTGTCGAGTTGTTCACAACTATGTTTGTGAACATATCTCAACTACGCACCACTGCTCCTCAACTCTTTTGGGACTTTCTTCCCACTAATGTCTTCATGTGTTGCTTGGTGAAGACACACTTAGGGTCGGATGGATTCCCACTATCACTGTCGAATGTCTTCTTCCAACAATGAACTTATAGGGCATGGAGGACTCCAAAATTAATAAAAGGAACTACAAAAGTATGAGAGCTACATAGCTTTAGAAAGCCATAAAAAAAATAAAAATGAAATCCTTGAATGGTGTAAGACCTTTACTATGAAATAGAAAGCAATTGATACAATAAATGTTTCCAATTTTAACATGAACTGGCACAAAATGGCAACAACTCAATTGCCTCTATTCTGCCTTCTATTTCTTGCTTCTATCGAGCCTAATATTTTCAAATTGCTTAAGCATTTTTCTGTTAAATGAAACAAATCTTACAAACAAGTGACCAAACAAGAACACAAGATCCACTTTCCTCCATTTCAATTAGGAACTAGGGAAAAGCCTTGAGACCAATATTTAGTTATTTATGGTGCCTGAAATTTTCTGATGTTTCTTCAACCCAAACCCAAAAATCTGAAGGTAATAGGTAGCCTCTATGTCCATATTATAAGTAGCATAATTGTGCTGTATGGATCACATACAACCATTGGATATTGATTCTTGTCACAAGGTGGAAAGATGAAATATTGTTTTCCTATAGTCATCTTAGATGTTTTTCAGCTATGTTAACTTGAACCACTGCAAAACATAAATTTATATGAGTCTTCTCATCCAATTTTGTCTTTAAACATGCATTGCTTTGAGACTATTTTAGGCATGCTTAATCATCTGTTTTATTTTGGATATTATTGAAATTTTTAGAGGAAATTTTTTTCTTAATTTCCCTACATTAATTAGACTCAATTTTTATGGATTTTTTAATAGATAAGGGTCACTAAATTGGGCATTCACTAGAAAAATACTATGTACGTGTGTGTTTAGGTTTACTATCATACTTGGCGATTTCCAGAGTTATCAAGAGTGGTTAAATGCTGCATGTTGCAGTTTTAGAAGGCTAAATTCAATGAAAACAGTCTCAACTCATGTGCATGTGCTGCATCAAAAGATGAATGAAGTATCTAAATCAGATTGAGTTTGGATGAAGGATAAATGAGCTTGCATGGATAGGAGTTGAATATCATCACCCAAAAAGCACACACTTCATTTGGATAATTATAATTAGATAATATCAGGGTTGATGTTGGATTGAGTAGTTAATTAAACAAGGCAGAAATGAAACTGAAAACAAACACAAAAGTAAAACACAATATTTTACGTGGTAAAACCTTGACAGTGTGTCAAGGAAACATCCATGGGGCACGGGATTGGATTCTTTATTTTATCAAGAATGATTCTCCATGATTATAATAGTTCAAGCATTCATCAGTTTTGTAAAAGCCTCCTCTGTTACATAACTGTTGTTTCGGTATAAAACTAACTTGGCAATAACTAATACAATTTTTACACATATTTACATAATTAGTTCTCAACTTCCAACAAACTCCACCTTGACAACAATTTTCTTAATCCCTTGCCCATGCCCATTCATCATCTCTTCTGCGAGCCAAGAGAAGCTAAACACAATTGCATCTTCTCTATTGTAATTGGCTTCGTGAATATGCCTGTACAATTCTCCCGTGTATGGACCTTCTTGAGAGCTACTTTTCCGCCATTGATCACATGTCTCAGAAAATGATACCTTACATCAATGTGCTTGGTCTTGCTGTGATAAGTTGGATTCGTAGCCAAGTGAATAACACACTAACTGTCACAGAGTACATTCACTCTCTCCTGCGTTCTTCCAATATCATCAAGTAGACCCTTTAACCAGATTGCTTCTTTACTGGCATCTAAAGCAACTATATATTCTGTTTCGATAGTGGAAAATGCAACTGTTTCTTGAAGATTTGACATCCAACTAATTGCTCCACCTGCAAGAGTAAAGACATAACCTGTAGTAGATCTCCTTTTGTCCAAATCACCTGCATAATCATCATCCACATATCTACAGACTGATCCTTCACTACCATTAAAGATGATGCAATGATCACTTGTGCCTCTTAAATACCGAAGCACCCATTTCACTACTCGCCAATGTTCTTCACCTAGATTTTCCATGAACCTACTAACAACTCCAACTGCATATGAAATGTCAAGTCTTGTAGATACCATCGCATACATTAATTTTCCTATAGCATTTTCATACGGTATGCGAGACATACATTTCTTTTCTTCATTAGTTCTAGGACTCAAAACCGAAGAAAACTTAAAGTGAGAAGCTAATGGAACATTAATAGGTTTCACATTGATCATACCGAACTTTTCAAATACTCTTTCCACATACTTCTGTTGTGATAACCAAAACTTACCATTTTTCCTGTCTCTATGTATCTCCATGCCCAAGATATGTTTTGCTGCTCCAAGATCCTTCATACCAAACGTCCTTGGGAGTTGAGCCTTTAACCTGTTGATCTCATCCATGCTTTTGCTTGCAATAAGCATATCGTCAACATACAAAACTAAGATAATGAATATACCAGTGAAACTTTTGAAGTATATACAATGATCATACTCATTTCTAATAAAGTTTTGGCTCACCATGAAGGAGTCAAACTTCTTGTACCATTGCCTGCGAGACTGCCTCGGGCCATACAATGATTTTCTGAGCTTGTAAACTAATCTTCTGTTGCGATCTTGTACAAAACCTTATGGCTGTTCCATATATATCTCTTCATCCAAATCACCATGTAGAAAATTTGTTTTAACATCTAACTATTCTAAATCAAGGTTAAGTAATGCAATTAGTGCCAACATAGTACGAATAGAAACAAGTTTTACAACTGGTGAAAAAAATCTCAAGAAATTCAATACCTTCAACCTGAGAATACCCTTTTGTTACCAGCCTCGCCTTATACCTTTCGATACTTCCATCAACTTTTCGTTTCAATTTGAAAACCCATTTGCATCCAAGAACACTTCTCCCTTTAGGAAGTTCTACAAGATCCCAAGTATTGTTGTTTTCCATTTTTTCACTCTCCATATCATCTACTGCTTCCTGATAACAAGAAGGTTCCCCATCTTCAGTAATCAAAGCAAAAGAAGAAGCATAATCTTCATACCTTTTGGGATTTTTTATTTCCCTTATAGACCTTCTTAGAGTGACTGGTCGCTGAACTGGTTCAAAAACTTCAACAGTTTCCTTTGTATCTTCAACACCTTTTCCTCAATAAGTCTCTCCTTCCCTTCGACTTTCAAAAAAGGTCTAGACTCCAATTGAATTTGTTGATTTGGCGATACCTGTTCCTGTTCAGTTCTTTCAACATTTGATTTTAAAAGAGAAGATTCATCAAATGTTACATCTCTACTAATGACTATCTTCCGCGATGTAGGATCCCACAACCTGTATCCTTTCATCGCATAGCCATACCCAACAAAAACTTAACATTTCGATTTTGGATATAATTTTGATCGTTGATTTTTAGGAATAAGAGCATAGGCATCACAACCAAATATCCTTAAATGTGAATAATCACAAGAATGACCTAACCAAACTTCTTCCGGGATTTTACAATTATTTGTTACTGAAGGTGATCTGTTAACCAAATAACAAGCAGTGGATACTACTTCTGCCAACAACTCCTTTTGTAGGTTAGCGTCGTTAATCATGCTTCGGGCTCTTTCCATAAGAGTCTGATTCATACGTTCAGCAACACCATTTTTCCGAGGAGTATAAACAACAGTTTTGTGTCTAACAATTCCTTCATCCTTACAGTATTGTTCAAATTCTAGAGAAGTAAATTCACCACCATTGTGAGTTCTTAGACATTTAATTGATTTCCTTGATCTTTTTTCTACCATTGATTTAAATTATTTAAAGATATTGAAAACATCAGCGTTCTTTTTCAACATAAAGACCCAAACTTTACAGGAGAAATCATCAATAAACGTTAAAAAATATACAACACCTCCATATGATAGAACAGGAGATGGTCCCCACAGATCATAATGAATATAGTCCAAAATTTCTTTACTATTATGACTTCTAGCTTTAAACCTCTGTTTACACTGTTTTCCATACACACAATGTTTACAGAAATCCAACTTCAAGGATTTCAAATCAAGAAGTAATTTATGATTCATCAGTACCTGAAGACCTTTCTCGCTCATGTGACCCAATCGTTGATGCCATAAGCGAGTACCTTCTTCTTCTTTCTCTGACAGAATCGATGTTTCACTGACTTGAGTACTTCCTTTGAGTCTATAAAGATTTCCGACCTTTTCTGCTTTCATAACAACTAGGGCGCCTTTTGAGACTTTCAACACTCCATTCTAACCTGTAAACTTATAACCATCTGAATCCAACACTCCCAAAGAAATTAATTTTTTCTTCAATTCAGGTACATGTCCAACACTAGTTAATGTTCTAACTGTGTTATCATACATTTTAATCCTGATATTTACCATCCCAACACTCTGACATGATACATTATTACCCATAAACACAGAACTACCATTTACAACTTCATATGAAGTAAACCAATTTCTGTGTGGACACATGTGATGAGAAGCACCAGAGTCTAACAGCGTACTTTCAAAATCATGAGAAACATTACATACAGGTAAAGTTTCATCTATCATACATAATTCTTCAGTAGATAAAACTTCCTCTATCATACCTAAATCAACCTGATTTGCTTCCTTCTTTGGGTCATCAGACTCTCTCCGTTTCCAACAGTGTTTCTTGAGATGTCCAATTTTATTGCAGTACCAACATTTCGCCTTACACTTCTTTCTCTTTGACTTTGATCTGTAAGATCCCCTTGTTTTTTCTCCTCCTTCCTTTGACCGTCCTCTGGCTATCATTGGCTTCTAGTGCAGCTGTTTCAGTACTAGATTTCCTCCGTACTTCTTTAGATAGGAGAGCTCCCACAACTGATTCAAATTTGAAAGAATCAACAGTGCTCAAATTGATTGAAGTTACGAAGTGGTCCCACGACTCGGGAAAAGAACACAAGAAGGTTATAGCCTTGTCTTTTTCCTGAATTTTAACTTCCATATTTGATAATTGCCATATAAATGTATTAAAAACATTTAAATTTTTTGCAACTTTTGTACCCTCCTTCATCCGAAGACTGTACAATTGTTCTTTCAAATAAATTCTATTGGTTAACGATTTTTTCATCTATAGCTTTTCCATTTTTTCCCATAAACATGCAATTGTACTCTTTTCAACAATGTTGAAGAGAACTTCATCCGCCAGGAATAACTTGATGGTATTAAGAGCTTGAGCATCGAAGTCCTCGTAGTCTAAATATGTCATGCTAACAGGTTTCTTATTTTCCCTGTCCAAAGCTTTGTGCAACCCTTGTGCACCAGTGAATCCCTAACTTTCAGTTTCCATAAGGAAAAATTGTTCTTGTAGGGGAATTTCTCCACCTCGAACTTTGCATTGGTCATTTTTGTTATTCCTTTCCTCCTAGGGTTTTGGTTTTGCAAGTAGAGTTTCCTAGTTACTTCTGTTTCCCTTTTTCTTTCCTTAAAAAATTGAATTTTGTTACTTAAAAGAAAAAAATTATGTCCCTTTTCCCAAAGAAAAGATTTCCCAATATATATATATTTTAATATAATGAGAATCTAGACAATTATTTTATTCAAAAGAAGAAAAACACTACAGTTTTCTGGAGAAATTTTCACTAATTTTCTGAACTCGCACCAAATAATTTCTAGAATTTTTTATTTTTTTTTGCACAATACCCAGATTCCTTTTCAGTGATTTTTTTTCTTCAGAAAACCTCTTCACGCAGCAGCAGTGGCCTCTTCACCAGTTCTGGACAGGACCAATAGCCGTTGAAGCCCTAGACAGTGTTCCTCCAACGTGCAAGGACAACGTACGGCTTCGCGGGCTCAAAATATCTGCTCTGTCAGGCAGGACCAGTGGCTGAAACGCTCGACAACAGCTATCTTCAAGAAAATAAGGCGGCTTCCTCTTAAAAAAACCTCTGCTCAGCAGCTCCTCTCGACAGCAGCAGTTACTCCTCTTGACAGCTACTATCTCTTTAAAAAAACTCAGTCAGCGCTCAGTCAACGGCTCCTCTCTCGGCGTCAATTACTCCTCTCCACAAAGGCTATCTCTTTAAAAAACTTAGCGGACTCCTCTTTAAAAAAACTCAGCGGCTCCTCTTTAAAAAAAAAATTATCCGGCTCCTCTAAAAAACTCTCACCTCGTCAACCTTTCCGCGGCAGTTTTCAATAGCAGCTCTCGCTGACTATGCTGCTCTTCGACGACTTCATTTCTTAAGGCAGCCCAGATCCTGCTCACTCAATAGATTGCTCTGATTCCAAATGTTGGATTGAGTAGTTAATTAAAAAACACGCAAATGAAAATGAATGCAAACACATAAGTAAAATACAAGATTTTACGTGGTAAAACCATAGCTACCAAGTTCGTCCGTATCAAAGAAAAAAATACGGAAATTCGGGAATTTGATTCGTACATTGAATAACTCGGTCAAAATTCGATTCGGTTCATGTAGCTTCGCTTATATTTGGTTCATGTAGTTTATTGCAGGGATTTATTAATTTATGTTTGAGAATAGTAAGTGCAACGATCCCTGAGCACAAAATAGATAGTTGCTAAATCGCAAGTAAGAAATGGAAAGGTTGCCGAATTGAGAAAAATTCTGAGTTTTAAAATTTAGTGTGGTTTGAAAGAGATTAAAAAGCTGAGTTTTAAAATTTAGTGTGGTTTCAAAGAGATTAAAAAGCTGAGAAAACAAGGAAATAAATAATTTGAGTTAAATCTTGAAAATATAATGGTAGGGTTACATGTAAGAAATGGAAAAGTCACCAGAGTGAGAAAATTTCTTAGTTTTAAGTTTCAGTGTTGTCTGACAGAGTTTAAAACACTGAGATAACAAGTAAAGAAATAATAGAAAACAGAACTAGGAAAGAAATAATTAATTGAAGAGTAATTTTATAATAATTAATTGATTTTTTAAATATTATAAAAGTAAGTTTTGAATATTTTATTTATAAATATGTATTAATTATAAAAGATTTTAGATGAAATTTGAAATTAAAGAGATAGTTTTGAGTTTTGAATATTTAATTTTTAAATAAATATTAATTATAAAAAGATTTTAGATCAGATTTGAAAGTAAGAGGGAATTTTGAATTTTGAAAAGAGAGATTTTGGAAATAAGACAAGTGTGGTTGTCATTTTGTTAAGTAAACAGTAATTTTAAAATTGTTTATATTGATTAAAATTATTAAAAATTATTTAAATTTCAAATGTTTAAGATATATACTTTCGAATTTTTTTCCGAATTGAAAATTTCTCATCCGAATTTTGTTGAAATCTAGTTTCAACTGTCTTGCCGCCGAAAACCATCAGACTCCATCGCACCGCTTTTCAGCAAGCGGTGGTATTCTCCAGAGGGGACCCGATAAAACCCTGTGCTGACGCGTGTCCACAACTTTTTTTGAAAACCATTTTTTCATCAGAGCGTAAAGGTCGTGTGGTTTGATCAAGCGATAACCGTCCGATTGAAAGGAAGGTTGTCCATCGTTGATTGAGACCAAAACTGCGTACAGGCCTACAGCAAATGAACCTTGCGTGAAGTTTTGGGTTTGACCGCCGTTTGTTTCAGTGAAGTAATTAATGGTATTTACTCCTGTTCGTAGATTTTAGGTAAATGTTTTTAATTTTATTATTTGTTTAAGTCACGGGAGTATGGCATAGGATATAGTATTTTTTGTTATGTGCTGTTGTTCGCGGCATATATAAAAAAAGTACATACAGCAGTATGAAATGTTATGTAAAACTCGCAGTAGCGAATGAAAAGAGGAATTTTACAGCAGGTTGATTTGAGAATATCGAATGTAGTTTTCTGGTGGTGATGTATGTGAAATGAAATACTCAGAAGCGCAGGAGCGTGAATGTGTTTTTTTTTGTAGAAGATATCTTGGCTCATTTTTTTGTTGAAGTGATAAAATGTAATACGCACAGCAGTGCAAAAGGTAAGAAGTGAAATTTTTTTTTTTACACAGCAGTGAATGTAATTTTCTGTAGTTGAAGATTGTTTTTACAGCAGTGAATGTAAAGAAATTTTACACACAGCAGTGTAAAATTTTCTAAAGTGACAGAGTAATTTTTTTTTATGAGAGACAGTGAAAGTTTTGGAACTGCATCTGAAACAGCATCTGGTGTAATCTCTCTGTTAAGAGGAAGAATCTTTTGTAACAATCAGACTGATATATGAATGAAAAGTTTTTTTTTTGGTGTGTGAAAACTCTGTTATTTGGAAACAAATTTTTAGCTTCCCTGTGAAAAACAGAGCATTATTCTCTGTTCATTATTTTGTTTTGGAATTTAGCAGAAAATTCCCAACTTTGGTATCAGAGCTTGTCCAAGCTCTTTGAAGGTGTCAAAGAAGCTGAATGAAGGTTTCTAGCTGCAACAACTTCTCCAGCAGAGTGAAGACTCAGTCAAGAAAGATTCAAAGGTATTTCTCAAGTTTTTCTTTGTGTGTTGCTGTTGAGAACAGTCAGTGATTTTTAAAATACACAGTCAAGTATTTTGAAGAGTGCAAGAATGGCTAGCTCTAGCACCAGCACTAGCATGGGTATCTTTAATACTCAGCTCCCAAGTTTAATGGAAAAAACTATGACTATTGGGCAGTAACTATGAAAGCTTTGTTTGCTTCCCAAGACTTATGGGAATTTGTTGAAGATGGATTTGAAGAACCAGCAGATGAAAATGAGTTTAATAGATTAACTCAGACAGAGAAGGATCTGTTGAAGAGCTATAAGAAGAAGGACTCAAAAGCCCTCGTATTTTTGTATCAAGCAGTGCATGAGAGTGTGTTTCCAAGGATAGCAGCAACCAAGACATCCAAAGAAGCATGGCAAACCCTCAAGACAACCTATCAAGGCATGGTGAAAGTGAAGACAACAAAACTACAGTTGCTGAGGAGAGATTTTGAGAATCTTTGCATGAAGGAGTCAGACAATATTGACTCATTCTTCACACAAGTGATTGGTCTAGTCACACAAATGAGGTCTCATGGAGAAATTCTTCAAGAAAGGAGGATTGTGGAGAAACTGTTGAGGGTCCTAACCTCAAAGTTCAATGTGATTGTCACCACCATAGAAGAGACAAAGGATCTCACAAGCTTCACAGTTGATGAACTACATGCATCACTGATAACACATGAGCAGAGATTGAGTAGGAATGAAAACTCATCTCTAGAGCATGCCTTCAAGACCCAGATGTCCTTTGGAAGAGGAAGAGGTCAAGGCAGAGGAAACAAGAGAGGAAGAGGCAGAAGCCAAAACAGAGGTGGAAGAAACAGTCCAGCGAATGCTCAAGGAAGAGGCAGCAATCCAAATCAGAACCAAGGCCAAGGCAGCAGTCAACAAAGTGGACAACATCATGCTCAAGGACAAAGGTATGAAAAATCCAATATCCAATGTTATTATTGTAAAAAATATGGGCATTATGCAAATGAATGTAGGAAGAAGCAGCATGATATGAATAATAGATCTAGTGCAAATTTCACTAAAGAAAATATCAGCCAAGATAATTTGTTGTTAGCTTGTAATATGGCTGAAACAAAGAGTGATGATATGTGGTTTCTAGACTCCGGTTGCAGTAACCATATGACAGGGAACATAGCCCTGTTTTCTAAGTTAGATCAGAGTGTGAAGTCACAAGTCACACTTGGGACTGATAGTAAAGTTTCTGTTATGGGAAAAGGAGAGGTAAATGTCTTAACAAAGAAAGGTGAAAAGAAAACCATAGCAGATGTTTATTATGTTCCTGGAATGAAATGTAATCTCTTAAGTATTGGACAGCTTGTTCAAAAGGGTTATAATGTTTTCTTTGTGAATGATGTATGCACCATCATGGATAGAGCACCCAACAAACAATGTATTGCTGAAGTAAAGATGACAAGGAACAGGATGTTCCCTCTCAAGATGAAGGCATATTTGAAAAATAAAGAAGTAATAGCATCAGTGACTCAAGAGGCTTTCCAAAGTGAACCAAAGGATGAAAATTGGTTGTGGCACTTGAGATTTGGACATCTGAACTTTGGAGGTCTTAATTTGTTGAGTAGAAAAGGAATGGTAAGAGGATTGCCATTGATAGAGAAACCAGACAGCCTTTGTGAAGGTTGCATCTTGGGGAAACAACACAGAGAAAGTTTTCCATCAGGGAAAAGCATAAGGGCAAAAGCACCCTTAGAAATTTTCCACTCAGATTTATGTGGACCGATGCAAACACCATCACTTGCAGGAAGCCACTATATACTAACATTCATTGATGATTTTACTAGAAAAACTTGGGTTTATTTCTTGAAGAACAAAAGTGAAGTGTTTGAAAGATTTTGCAATTTCAAGGCACTTGTGGAAAACCAAAGCGGGCTGCATATCAAAGTTCTGAGAACTGATAGAGGAGGTGAGTATATCTCCAAGGAATTTCTACGTTTTTGTAGAGAAAATGGAATTCATAAGCAGTTTACAGCTAGGTACACCCCGCAGCAAAATGGAGTTGCCGAAAGGAAGAATAGGACAATCATGGATATGGCGAGGAGTATGTTAAAGGCAAAGCATTTGCCAAATGATTATTGGGCTGAAGCTGTACATTGTGCAACGTATATTTTGAATAGATGCCCTACAAAATCGTTGATGAACAGAGTGCCAGAAGAAGCATGTAGTGGGAGAAAGCAAGGAGTCACCCACATGAAAGTTTTGGATGCATGGCTTATGCACACAATCCAGATCAGCTAAGGAAGAAATTGGACAACAAAGGGGAGAAATGTATATTCATTGGATACAGTGAGGAATCCAAATCTTACAGGTTGTATAACCCATCCACCAAGAAGCTCATTGTGAGTAGAGATGTTCAGTTCATTGAGGAGGAAGCTTGGGATGGAAGCATAGAGAAAACAGTGATTGTTAAAACCTCTTTGTCACATGATGAAAATGATGAGGAGATGGCTGAAATACATCCCCAACCAGCAGCACCAACACAAGGACAGCAAGGGACACCCTTGAGGAGAAATGAAAGTGCTTCTACAAACACACCACAAGGAGGAAATTCAAATGCTTATTCAAGCACTTGTACACCAAATGAAAGAGGTAAGAAGTTCAGAAATTTAAGTGATATTTATGAACAAGAGGCAACAAATGAAGGTATGAATTCTTTGTTTGCATTATATTGTCATGTTGATGACCCTATTCATTTCGAAGAAGCAATTAAGGATAAGAAATGGATAGAAGCTATAGATGAGGAGATTAATGCCATAGAAAGAAACAAGACATGGGATTTAGTTGAACTACCAAAAGGAAAGGAAGTCATTGGAGTTAAATGGGTTTACAAGACCAAGAGTAATGCTGAAGGCAAAATAGAAAGACACAAGGCAAGACTGGTTGTGAAAGGATATAAGCAGCAGTATGGGAGAGACTATGAAGAAACTTTTGCACTGGTTGCAAGAATGAAAACCGTGAGACCAGTGTTGTTCATAACAACACAAAACAAGTGGAAAGTTTGCCAAATGGATGTGAAGTCAGCATTCCTGAATGGAGTGTTAAAGGAAGAGGTCTACATTGAAGAACCTCTAGGCTATGAAAAGAAAGGGCAAGAACACAAAGTGTGCAGATTGAAGAAAGCTCTTTATGGGCTGAAGCAAGCACCAAGAGCATGGTACAGTAGGATAGATTCCTATTTACTGGAAAATGGACTTCAAAAGTGTGAGGGAGAACCCATCCTCTACATCAAAGAAAAGGATGGTAAATTACTAATTGTTGTGTTATATGTTGATGATGTTATTTTTACAAATAATGATGATTATCTTATTGAAAATATCAAAACAGTCATGAAAGAAGAATTTGAAATGACTGACATGAGTTTGCTGAGATACTTTTTAGGAATAGAAGTAGAACAAAGTGGAAATGGGATTTTTATCTCACAAGCAAAATATGTTAATGAAGTGTTGGAAAGATTCAATATGCAGGAGAGCAAGACAGCAATCACTCCCACAGTGATGGGATTAAAACTCAGCAAAGAGGACAACAACAAGGATTTTGATTCTAGCTTGTACAAGAGCATAGTTGGCAGCCTCATGTATTTGACTGCAACTAGGCCGGATATAATGTTTGTTGTTAGTTTAATTTCCAGATTCATGGAGAGGCCAAAAGAAGCACATTGGCAGGCAGCAAAAAGAATTCTGAGGTATGTTAAAGGTACTAAAAGGTTTGGTATTTTATATATTACTTCAAAATGTTCAGATTTAATTGGATACACTGATGGTAATTAGGCTGGAAGTGTAGATGATCGGAAAAGCACATCCGGTTATGTTTTTCACATGGGTTCAGGAGCCATTTCATGGGCTTCTAAAAAACAGCCTATTGTAGCGTTGTCTACAACAGAGATAGAATATGTGGCAGCTACAACAGCAGCATGTCAAGCAGTTTGGATGAGAAGGATGTTGAGGAGCTTATGCCAAGAGAAAACAAAAGGAACAGTGATTTTTTGTGACAATAGCCCAGCTATTGCATTATCCAAGAATTCGGTGTTTCACAAGAGAACGAAACACATTGACACAAAGTTTCACTACATCAGGGAATTTGTAAACAGTGGAGAAATTGTCTTAGAACATTGTAGAACTTAGGAGCAGGTTGCTGACATTTTGACCAAGCCTTTGGGGCAGAAAAGTTTTGAATTTTTGAGGAAGTGTTTGGGTATGACTGATAACCCAGCAGTTGAAATTAAAGGGGAGTGTTGAAATCTAATTTCAACTGTCATGCAGCTGAAAACCACCAAACTCCATCGCACCACTTTTCAGCAAGCGGTGGTATTCTCTGCAGGGGACGCGATAAAACCCTGTGCTGACGCGTATCCACAACATTTTTTGAAAACCATTTTTTTGATCGGAGCGTAAAGGTCATGTGGTTTGATCAAGCGATAACCGTCCCATTGAAAGGAAGGTTGTCCACCATTGATTGAGACCAAAACTGCGTACAGGCCTGCAGCAAATGAACCTTGCGTGAAGTTTTGGGTTTGACCGTCATTTGTTTCAGTGAAGTAATTAATGGTATTTACTCATGTTCGTAGATTGTAGGTAAATGTTTTTAATTTTATTATTTGTTTAATTCACGGGAGTATGGCATAGGATATAGTATTTTTTGTTATGTGTTGTTGTTCGCGGCATATATAAAAAAAATACATACAGCAGTATGAAATGTTATGTAAAACTCGCAGCAGCGATTGAAAAGAGGAATTTTATAGCAGGTTGATTTGAGAATATCGAATGTAATTTTCTGGTGGTGATGTATGTGAAATGAAATACTCAGAAGCGCAGCAACGTGAATGTGTTTTTTTTGTAGAAGATATCTTGGCTCATTTTTTTGTTGAAGTGATGAAATGTAATACTCACAGTAGTGCAAAAGGTAAGAAGTGAAAAGTTTTTTTTTACACAGCAGTAAATGTAATTTTCTGTAGTTGAAGATTGTTTTTACAGCAGTGAATGTAAAGAAATTTTACACACAACAGTGTAAAATTTTCTAAAGTGACAGAGTAATTTTTTTTATGAGAGATAGTGAAAGTAATTTTTTTTATGAGAGATAGTGAAAGTTTTGGCACTGCATCTGAAGCAGTGTCTGGTGTAATCTCTCTGTTAAGAAGAAGAATCTTTTGTAACAGTCAGGCTGATATATGAATGAAAAGTTTTTTTTTGGTGTGTGAAAACTCTGTCTCTAAACAAATTTTTAGCTTCCCTGTGCAAAAGAGAGCATTGTTCTCTATTCATTATTTTGTTTTGGAATTTAGCAGAAAATTCCCAACAAATTTTTATCGTATCGTATTCGAATCTGAATCCGAATTCGGTAACTATGGGTAAAACCTTGAGGCTAAGGGATTAGATTATTTATTTGATCAAGAATGATTTTCTATAATTACAATACTTCTGGTATTTATCACTGTTGTTTAAGTATGAAAATAACTAAAACAATTTTTACACATGTTTATATAATTAGTTACCAACGTCCAACATTTGATTCATTTGTTATTCCGCGGAGATCGGTGTTTCTGTTTAAAGTGATAGGTTGTATGGTTATACATTAGAATGGTGAATGGGAAAGAATGGTTATACATTAGAATGGTGAATGGGAAAGAATCGGCATCTTATGTGTGATGCGTGTTTTCCTTCCAAAAAGATCCATGCCCCCATGCCATTGCCAGAAAATTGCAGAGTTGAATTTTTCACTAAACAACAATAAATCTCAGGACAGCAAACCTGTCAGTTTTCTACCATCTAAAACCAATAGTGAAGGCTATATATCAATCCAATTCATTACTAATAGTATATGTGATGTATATGCAAACATAAATCAGAGGGATGTTCCAGTGGCAAAAAATAAATGATATGCTCCCACTGCCAACAGGTTTGGGAGATAAAATTACAAAACTACCATGTCTACTCCTTTTTAGGAAGTTGGTAAGTTTCCTCAAAGTATGGAAGCTACAGGAAATACAGTGATACTTAAACAGTACCGAAACGTTACATGCTCTGAAATAATAGAGCTTTTGAAACAAAGCCAAATCACATCCATTTCAATACAAATTAAGATAAAAGCCACACAAAATTCAGAGTTCAGTGCATCATTTCAGCGATCATGAAATTTCGGAACAAGTCTATATATTTGGAGTGCTTAGACTACTGATATAAAGTGAAGTCATGGTTTAACTGTTGATGAAACTGGTATCTTTTGGGGTAGCGAAAATCTTGGATGAACCAGTTAATAAATAAAGAGATGCAAAGAATTTTCAATTTAATTTAGAACCTACAAAAGAAACAGCCTAGTAATTTTTTTAAACTGAGCTACAGAATTCGTGGAGAAACTTATTCCAGCTTGAGATGGTGAACGTTCTTCATTCGTGGAGAAATTTATTCCAGCTTGAGATGGTGAACGTTCTTCTTAAATAATGTACTGTAACTTAGAACAACAGAAGGAAGGGCATCCTCATTCATGCAGAAAACTGGATAATTGTCTTTGCTGTAAACGGTCTGACGTTGAATTTATATAATTATAAAACATTTTAATTAGTGCTTTTGAAAATAGTACTTTAGCGGAAAGAGAGTGATCAAATAGGTCTTAAAAATTACAGAATACTAGAGTACATCAATAGAATTAGTGGTGCTTTTGAAATTAGTAGTGCTGTAGTGCTAAGAGAGTAATCAAATAGGTCTTAAAAATTACAGAGGACTAAAGTACATCAATAGGCACTGGGTAGAAGGAAACAGAAATTGCCTTCTTAATTTAACTAAGATATTATTTAATATTTTAAACTAAAGAACAAAATAAATTGTCTTGGTAATTTAACTAAGATATTATGTAATAGCTTTATACTAAAGAACAAAATATGACATGACCAGAGTCTACTGGTGAATGTAAAGACATGGAAGAACAAATGTGTTGACATGGAAGAAGTTGTGTATTTCTTTTAAGTTGTAAATTGTCTGGCTCAAATGAGACAAGGATATTGACTCTTTTATCAGGTCGGTATGATAAGAAAATTCAAAAATTTTAAATTAGAGAAATCAACAATTTTAAGTAGGATACAAAGGCAATATACACATAGTTGTATCACCCACATAGGAAACATACACGTTAGTATGGTTCTTAGTCAAATAATTGGCATGATAAAATACTTTTGATACTTTAATAGTTTTTCCTTGAAAAGAAGAAGATTGGTCATTAGATTCCAAGACAAGACCTTCTTCACTCAGGATGTCAATTCCCAATGTTTCATGCCTCAGCCAAAGGCAAGCAGAGACAAGTTAACAAGGGATGGATAATGTAACTATATATTCACACCCACATGTGCCCAAAGGCAAGCAGAGACAAGTTAACAAGGGATGGATAATGTAACTATAAATTTACACCCACATGTGCCCAGGGGAATAAAACTAGTTTTGCAACAATAAAGAGGAAAATAAAACTCACACTACATGCAGCGAATGACAATGGACTCAAATTATTATATAGTCTAGAGTCACTGCTCTCTTACAACACTCTAGAATGTAGAAGAGCTTTGGCCTCCGCTAGCATTGTTGTTGTGAGTTGTACTTGCATCACCCAACAAACATGTGAAATCTGATTGCAGTTTTGGAATGCCACCAATGCTTTGAAAAGTGTCTCTAATGGATTCAAGTGTTCCCACAATGTCCATCATAGTAGGTCGTCCTTCAGGGGAATCTCTTGTGCAAAGCAAACCAATGCTTAAGGATTGATTGAGGCAGCTAAGATCTTTATCTGCTTGAGTGCTTGTACTAGCCCCTCTCAATAAACTCTTGTCCACCACTTCCCCTAGTTGATTTGGAAAATGGTTACCCACCCATTTCTGTAAGTTCATTCCTTGCACAAACATGTTGTCAATAGGCTTCTTTCTAGTGAACATATCCAATAACAATATTCCAAAGCTATAAACATCACCTTTTGTTGTGATATGCCCACCCAATCCATATTCTGCATTCAAACATTCTCGTCATAAGGTTTATAGTTCAATATATTTAATAAAAATATGAAACTCATAATATTGTCTAAAATGCCATCTAGTTCAAATAATACCTGGAGGAATGTAGCCCACTGATCCCTTAAGTGCAAGTGTAGAAGTGAAAGTTGAATCCTCATTATTTGCAAAATATATGGTTGCAATCCCAAAGTCTATTACATATGCTGTCAAATCTTCACCAAGAAGCACATTGTTTGGTTTCAAATCACAATGGATCACTTGCATGAAACAATGGTGATGGAGATACACCATGCCTTGGGCAATGTCTATTGCTATATTCAACCTTTGAATCAATGTCAAACCACTTTCTACTTCACCATTAGGATATAACCACTTTTCTAAGCTTCCATTTGACATAAATGGAAATATCAAAGCTTTCATTTGGAGGTCTGAATATGAGGTTATGACTCTAATCAAATTCCGATGCCTGACTCTACTCAAAACTTTGCACTCCTTTTTGAAACTTTTGTGAGCCCCTTCCCTTTCCAAATTGAGAAGCTTGATGGCAACGAGTGTCCCATCATTCAAAACCCCTTTGTACACTTTCCCAAAAGTACCCACTCCTAACAAGTTGGCATTGCTAAATCCATCTGTTGCAGTGATGAGCTCTCCATAGGAAATTCTTGGGTGCCCCACATTTAAGGATGCCCCAACCTCTATAGGAATATTCCTCTTGTGATATGGTCTACACAAGATTTCTATAACTAAACACAATACAATAGTGACTACAATTGCAACAATAGATATGCCAACTTTTCTCATATGAGAAAAACTTTTGTGCTTATGAGTAGAGCACAATGACAAATTTACCCAAGGTCCACAGAGACTGGGGTTTCCCATAAATGCTATGGCATTAAGATTTTTGAAAACTCCACCTTTTGGGACCTCTCCTGACAAGTTGTTAAAAGAGAAATTCAATTGGCTGAGCATTTTGAGATTTACCAATGATGCGGGTATTCCACCTGACAAATTGTTGGAGGATAAATCTATGCCTTGAAGACTTAGAAGTTCATCGAGTGAGATTGGGATTAGACCTTCAAGTGCATTGCAAGAAAGATTTAGGTATTGTAATTCTTTGCAACTTCCAAGCCCACTTGGAATATAACCAGTTAGCCAATTTGTAGAAATATCTATAGCTTGAAGCATAGTCATCTTGCTTAGTTCCAAAGGCAAGTGACCCTCTAATAAATTGTTTGAAAGGTTGAAATAGAAAGCTAAATTAGCAAGACTTGCAACTGTTGGAGGTATCTCCCCACTAAGCCTATTGTATGAAAGGTCTAGCTTTAACAAGTTCACACATTTTCCTAAATTTTCTGGTATTTTACCTGTTAACCTATTCCTACCAAGATATAAATACCTTAGTTGCTGAAGGTTAGCTATAGAATCAGGAATTCTTCCTAACAGATTATTGCTTTGGAGGTCCAAAAGCCCTAAATTTTTAAGTTGCCCAATTTCCATTGGAATATTTCCTTGTAAATTGTTTTCTCCCATAAATAACGTTTCCAAGTTTTGAAGATTTCTTAGTGTAACTAGGATTGCCCCGGTGAAAGAATTAGCAGCTAAAGAGAACTGTGTTAAATTAGTTAAGTTAACAATTCCCTTAATTAACCATTAACTCAACATTATATATAAGGGTGGAAAGCTACCAACCCCAACTAACCCTATGGTTGGTTACAAACTGCCACATAAAAATGGAGCGACGGGTTTCGAACCTGGAACCACCCATTACCAATTGCCCAACACAGATCTGTCAACCAAACCGCCCAAGGTGCGAGCTTTAAAACCTTTGCCACCCAAATATTATATAACCATGACATTTGCATGATGTCAAGAGGGAAAGACGAGCAGAACAATGGGCAGGAGGTGGAACTCGTAGAACAGAACAACATGTAGAGGAACCAAGCATAATGGAACCACGATGGCAGAACCCTGCGACACAGGTTCCACGGGTGAAACCCTAACATAGGAAATATTCTTTGATGCTCATAGGAATCTAAAAGATTCCCAAGAGGTCCAAAAGTGTGAGTGTAAAAAAGGAGTTGTGTTTATACTCAAATTTCACAATTTTTCACCAAGAATATGATGGTGCGGTCTATTTTATGATCTGAACAACCCATTTTCAGGCCATCCCCAAATATGGAGGTATAAAATGTATTTTTCCATATAATCATTTGATTTTAGCTCAGATTAATGAAGAGACCTCCTCACTATTGAAGCAAGGCCCAGAGACGTAGTCCACACTGGACGAAATCTGTTATCAGGCTCTTTGTGTTCTTTATCTTGATGGTTGCCTTTATTTTTCCTCTTCTTTAAAGTGTATGCATATGTGGTTTTTAATGCTCTTTTACAGGAAATATAGAATACATCAAAGAAGTAAAGGTATCAGATCAATGACCCCTGGACTGCTCCATCCCTTAAATATTCCGAACGAAAAGTGGGAAGAAATATTGATGGACTTTATCGAAGGGTTACCCATGTCGGATGGATGAGACAAAATCCTCATAGTAGTCAATAGAATCACCACGTATGCACACTTCATAGGAATGAATAGATTAGAATTAGCAAAACAAATCGTTAAGATATTTTGCAAGAATGCATATAAACTACATGGGTTTCCCAAGGTCATTATTAGTGATAGAGATGCCAAATTTAAGGGGAACTTATGGAAGAAATTTGTCAAACATATCAAAACATACCTCAACATGAGTTCAACATATCATCGTCAAACAAATGATCAAATAGAATTTGCCAATAAATGTTTAGAAACTTACTTTCGTTGTTATGCAACAAACAAACAAAATAAGCGGGCTCAATGGTTACACCCCACCATGATATAATTCCACTTATCACACTTCAGCGAAAATAACCCCATTTCAAGATCTGTATGATTATGAGCTTCCTAAATGGAAGGAATTTTCCATTATCGAAACAAAATTTCCAGCAGTTAAAGATCAGTTAGAAGAAACCTAAAAAGTCTTCCAAGCAAGAAAGGGAAATCTAAATATTGCAAGAAATTGTATGAAGTAGTAGGTTGTCTGAAATAGAACATATAGAGAATTTGAGTTTGGAGAATGGGTACTTGTTAAAGTTCACCCCTATAAGAAATTGTCCTTAAAACAAAAGGGAAAAGACAAGTTGGCACCAAATTTCTATGGATAGTACCAGATTAACAAAAAGATCAGCCAAGTAGCAACAACTTAAGCCTTCCTGATAAAAGTCATGTTTACAATGTCTTCCATATATCTTACTTTAAAAAGGCACTTGGAAAACACCAAGCAACACAGACAACACTTTTGACATTAGATGATGAAGGGAAGATCATTTTAGAACCAAAATGAATCATCACCACCAGGGAAAAGAATCCCTGATCAAGTGGAAGAAGCTACCAGAAGAAGAAGCCTCTTGGAAGACCAAATCTTTCCGTCAACAACTCCTTTCATTACCTATGCTTTGAGGACAAAGCATTTTTTTCAAGAGGAAGATAATGTTAAGTATAAAATTAATATGTAGTAATGTGGAATGGGCACGATCAAAAGATCATGCCCCCTCATTTAAAGTCACCAAGATTGTTTTTAAGCCATGGCCCTCCCACCATTCTAATCATCATTAATTATATATATATAACTCTCAACTATAGTATTAAAATTGAATTTGCTCCACTTACATTCTACATGCAAGTCTCTAGGCTACAATAGTGAGGGTTGAGTGGGTTTGAGCAAGGCTCTAGGCTATAATCCTACGCCACACATCCCCATTGAACCAAAGTTGTGTCATGGAAAGGGAATCGAAATATGAGTGAGAAGGTGTAGTGAGACTAGGGTTGAGCGAGGGTGACACCAAAGTCTAAATGGTGGATGCGCAGAGGGTTTAGTTTACACTATATAGTGTTAAGGGTACACACAATTACCTGAGGTTAGAGGTTACAAAGGTCAAACTCACAGGTTACAAAGGGAGGGAAGCACAGTAGTTATGATGGAGAAATTTTTAATGTTGTAGCTCGGGAAAGTACTTCTGCACAAGCCTGAGTGTGTAGACATGAAAAATTCACCCATCACCATAAGACACTCAAATGTTAGATAATTAGAAAAAGCACATAATTATTGTGTTGGATAATTAAGCTAAAGAGACTTAGGAAAAGTAAAGTAGATTACTTTAGTGTTTATGTTTTAATCTCAACCATTGATGTCAAGTGAGGTGAAATATAATCTAGATTGTTAATCACTTTAGAGATTAGGGTTAGAGATTTAGCTCAATGTAAAGTTACAAAAACAAGGCTAAGGAGAAGAGAAAGATTCACCATAAAACATCACAAGACATTAAGAGAGGCATCTCAGTGGGGAGTGGATAAAGACTTCCATTCTAGTGTTTGGGTCTGACGGAGGCATAAGTGTAGCATTGGAGATCCAAATCGTCCAAGGAGATCAAGGACAAATATAGGGTTTGATCTGTGAGATCATATCCAACACATTTTGTATATGTAATTTTCTTAGTTGGCCCATTATCTCATGATGAGAATCGAAGTTCATATTTAATGAAGAACTATGTATTGGGAAAAATTTGTGTCACTTGTGATTGAGATTGGTTGTGTAATTTTTGTTTCCACTCCTTGTGTTAAAAACTTATTCATTGATTGATTCAGTAGATCTGCAATCTGTTAGGTTAATAAATTTTTTAGTGCTAGGTTCAAGGATAAATTTAACAGAAATGGAATGGAGGGTAGTCAAACTAGAATTGTAACCAATTTGCATGCCCGATAAGTCCACCATCTTTTATTTTTTTGGGGGAAAGTAAAAACCCTAATTCAAACCTCAAGTCAAATCTTATTTTTTTATCATTAAATTCATCTTCCGGTTCAAGTTCAACAACATGTTCTAGTTCAAATTAGTTTAACGTAGGTTCAACTTTGAGGTTTGTCGAAGCTCAACAAACTTAAAAAAAAAGGTTTGCAAATTCCAAAGTTGAAGGTTCAAGTTTGGCGAACCCTATGACTTAGACTCTATTTAAGTTACTCAAAATATCAGTTTGGGTTTGCCATCTCAATTTTCCATTACATTTACAATATTTATAAGTTTTTGATAATTGGGAATACTTTGGACACCTACATAGAATCAAATCTTGACATAGCTATAGCAGGATTGTGCACATGCTCTCACATATGTGTTGAGATAGACCTCACCTTAGTAAGGGTCTTCCAAGAAAAATGATTCTCAAAATTAAATGGACTCAAGTATTGGATTATGAAAACATAACATTTTAGTGTTAGATATCTCAATTGATATGACATTTACATGATCCTTGCCCTCATACACAAGATCATCCTTCTAGGTAAAAAGGCACTAAATCAAAACCAAAAAATCTAGATTTTCAAGAGCAAACAATGTTTGGTAATGATGATGATTAGAATGAGGAAAATAAATAGCCACAAGTATTGATTAGGGAACCTAGTCCTCCCTCTAGGGGTAGAACATAAAACATGGATGCTAGGCTTAGCTCCTCATAGGAGGTAACTGTACTTGAAGCCCCTTAAGGTGGACCAAAGAGAACTCACAAAATTGATATACTTCTCTTAAATAACGAATTAGTTCCCTTTAGTCATCTTTACCAATCATATCTTGACTTATAGTTAGTTATGGTGGTCTCTTCTTCAAGAGGTGGCAAGAGGTTAAAAGGAGGACAAAAAGAGTTGGATTGAGAATTAATTTTTAAGGGGCCAAAAATTATGTGTACATTAATTTGTAAGTTTTCTCTTGCAAGAAGAGTCTCCACCTACACCTACCTTAACTTTATATCATATTTTGAGCACGTAAAGAATGCGCTTTCCATTTTACAGTGGAATAGAAAGTGCATTTTTTGTTAAAAAAAATATTAAGATATAGTCAGTTTAAATATTCAACAAATTATTATAATTGTGCTACTCAATTTTCTTCAACACATTATTATAATTGTGCTACTCAATTTTACCTAGTAACTCTATAAGAAAGTAAGGTGTCAAACCCAATTCTTTATAGATCTATGAAAGTTAGATGTTTAGTGTAATTCTTAATGAATTTTTGAATAAAGTAGTTGTGTCATATACTAATTGATCTTGTAGCATATAAAGTATAGAAACAATCATCTTTGTCTACATGTTCTTTCTCTTTATTTGAACTTATAACTACATAAATAGCTACAGAAACAAAAATCGTTGACTTGTTCTTTAATCTTGTAAAACAAATACAATACTTTTAATATATTTATATAGCCTAAATGACACAAATAAAACCAAATTATAGTGCATTTAAGTGGTAGACATTATAAGATTTATTTATATGAAGTTTTCCTCATGTAATGATAGGGGATTTTATAATTGAAGAAACATTTCCCAGAAATTCTTCATAGCTCATGTAACTTTATTTTTTTACACTCGCACCCAACAATGGAAATGTTGCAGGGAAGAAGGGAATGAATTTTTTAATAAGGTAGTTGTGTCATATATTAATTGATCTTGTAGCATATAAAGTTGGGAAACAATCATCTTTGTCTACATGTTTTTTTTCTTTATTTGAACTTATAACTACATGAATAACAATAGAAACAAAAATCATTGACTTGTTCTTTAATCTTGTAAAACAAATGCAAATCTTTTAATATTATTTATATAGCCTAAATGACAAAAATAAAACCGAATTATAGTGCATTTAATTGGTAAACATTATAAGATTTATATTTCTGGAGTTTTCCTGATAGGGGATATAATTGAAGAAACATTTCCAAGACATTTTTCGTAGCACATGTAACTTTATTTTTTTACACTCGCACCTAACAATGGAGATGTGCAGGGAAGAAGGGAATAAGCCTCAAATAAATAGGTCATTTAGAGAAAGAGAAGGAAATGAGGCTGAAATTACATGAAACTAATGACAATGAACTCAAATTATTTGAAGGCTCAGTTATACAACCACTTCCCCTTACAACAGACTACAATGTAGAAGAACTTTAACCTTACCACTGTACCCCTTACAACAGACTACAATGTAAAAGAACTTTGACCTTACGACTGTTGTTACACGCAGTACTTGTGCTACCTAGCTGCAACATCTATGCCAATAACAACATGGCAATTCATATAACATTTTATGAGTTTTGACATTTTATAGGTAACTAATCTCAGCATTGTCACTAATAAAAGGTCCATAGGGGAAAAGATGAAAATGTAAAAAGATGTTGACCTTGCCAGTAATTGCAATCTTCAATAATGTTAGGCCTTTATTCACCTGTATTGCAATAAAACTTTATTTAATACAATTACTATTATATAAGGAAAATACCATACATTTCATGCTTAACATCAATGAAGAAGAACCTGAATGTTTGGAGCAAATCCGCCTCCATCTCCTTCATCGATATGCCCTTTTTTGTATGTTAAACTTGAGGCATCTTCAAGTTTATCTTCTAGCCTTGTTTAAGCACACTTCATAAGAATGGCTAAATGATTCTGAATCTCGTCTGATTCAACGTGCTGCACAAATAAATCCCCATATAGCTTATAACATCCTCGCACTCAAAAATACTACTCCATGCATAGTAGTAACATCCTCAAAATTAGCCAAGGCTTAATGTTATGAAACCAGCTCACAAAAAGATAGAAAAGATATTTGAACGCCTTAGAATTCAGCCTCTTCGAGGGGGCAACCTCCTTTACATTACACAAATGAACAATTCTTGGATGATACAAATGAAAATACCTCCTTTCCATATATAAAAGTCTAAGGGGTAATAATATAATCAAAGCCGACATAACAATAATAATGTAAAGGCACAATAATAACAATAGTGGGCTTCTATGGGGCACAATAGTAGCAATAAGGGGTTACACTAGTAGTATAGGGGCCTAACATGCCGCTCTCCTTCAAAAAGTGTTGTCCTCAACGCTTGAGTAGTTCTTGATGCTTCTGTATAAAATTCTTGTCCTCCCATGTGGAATCTTCAGCAGGTAAGTTCTTCCACTTGATGAGATACTCTAAAATTGATCGATTTTGTAGCCGTCAGGTTCTTGTTTCTGTGACTACTCTAGGTTCCAATATGATTTTTCCTTCCTCTTCAAGTTCTGACAATATTGTTTGAACTGGGATCTTCTGCAACTTTTGAATGAGTGGCCACACTTCTTCGTCCTTCTTCTATTCATCCCTTACTTCGTTTATCCAATTTGGTTGGATAATAGAAATAGCACAAAACAATGCTTCCACATCCTCATCCTTTCTTGAGAGTGCATCTGCAACAAAATTTTGCTTCCCTTTTCTATAGATGATGTCAAAGTCATAACCAAACATATTTGTGACCCATTTTTTATGTTCTTCTAAAGATAATATTTGTTCTAAAAAGTATTTAAGACTATCATGATCCATTTTTACCTTGAAATATCTTCCCATTGGGTAAGGTCGCCATTTCTTAAGTGCATGTAGTATTGCCGACATTTCCTTCTCATAAATAGCTTGCTTGAGATATAGCCGTAAAAATACCCAATTGCCTACATCAAAACATTTTTCATTGCGATGTTGATCTCCCTATTGTTTCATTCGATTTTGCACCAAAGTGGCGTTATCCTTTAAAAGTTGGAGAACTTGTTGTTGATGCTCGATGTAATATTTCACTGCTTGAACCTTTTTCTTCTTGATATGTCCTTCTATCTTTAGAGTTTTAGGAATGGTAATTTCTTCCAATGCTTTACAAGATATGGTCGGATTCATTTCTTGATGCTCGATGTGATCTTTCACTTCTTGAACATTTTTCTTCTTGATAGTTTGAAGAGTCGTAATTCCGGCCAATGCATTACAAGATATGGTTGGATTCATTTCTTTTTTCTCGATGTGATCTTTCACTTCTTGAACCTTTTTCTTCTTGATATGTCCTTCTATCTTGAGAGTTTGAAGAGTGGTAATTCTTTCCAATGCTTTACAAGATATGGTCGGATTCATTTCTTCTTTCTCTGGGGTTGGCTCCTGGTGTATATCCTCTTCTTTTGATGTTTCTTGATCATTTTCTTCCTCCTCTTCATAATCTATGTAAAATAATTTCTTCTCAGCACACTTATGACCTTTAGTGCATTTTCTATCACAATTGTAACAAATCCCTTTTTCTCTTTTTTCTTCCAATTGTTGTGGTATCACCCTTGTAGGTTGTGGAAACTTAGGAGAAACACCACTTCCATGTTTATAGTTGTGAGGTTTAGAATTCATTGTTTCCATAATTTTTCTTTCCACTTTTTTGGCCAACCTGAATGCCTTCTCCAATGAATCAGGATCCCAAAGACAAACCTCATGTTGAATGTTATCCTTTAAAGTCCCTATGGAGACATCAATCCTTTGCTTTTCTGGAATATCATTTTTCCTTATATTCAATTTTTGAAAGTCCTTAATGTGCTCTTCCATTGAACACTTTTGTTTGAGATTTATCAATTGGCTAAAGAAGGTGTTTCTCTTTGTATCCTCATAATGTGCTATCATTTCCTCCGTGAAAATTGACCACGTGACAAGTGGTTTACGAGAACAAAGCCCTTTATACCATAAAAATTGATTTGGTTCTAAATAATTAGATGCAATACATACCTTTTGTAACAGTGGTACACCATGTAGATCAAAATATTTCTCCATCTGTAGTATCCAATTTACCGGATCCTTACCATCAAACTTCCTCATCTCGCTTTTTCTTGATTTTAGGAGCTCGATCTTGAAACGACTGTAACTCTGTAATTTCATATCTTCCAGTTCTGAAATCACGACTTGCAGTGTCCCTCTATGTCCTCTTTCCAATGCCACCAGTCTGATCGAATTTAGATTCTCCAAGACAGAGTTATGCACAATCTCCCAAGATGACCTGATTATAGACCTTTCCAGAAGAGCGAACTTGTATGAAGTGCCACATGTCACTGTTTTGCCCTTAGTATCTGAAAAGTATACACAGGAAACTACAGTCCGTCCTCTTTCTGTAACTTCTTACGAAATTTCAATCTGATGTTCAAAACAAAAGTTATGACAATTTTCCCCAGGTCACCTGTTTGGAATGAAATTCGGGAGTCTGCAAAAAAGCCAACTTCCTTAGATCATATCTCCGTAAATATAACGCAAAAAGTTCTGAAATTCGGACCCGAGGTTCATAACGCATTCGGCCCAAATGGGTTTTTTTTTAGCCTCTTAAACGTCGCAGAAAAAAAGTTATAGTGCAAATGCCACGATGACCTATTTGGAGCAGCGAAACCCTAGAATTCAAAGCTTTGATACCAAATGTTATGAAACCAGCTCACAAAAACATAGAAAAGATATTTGAACGCCTTAGAATTCAGCCTCTTCGAGGGGGCAACTTCCTTTACATTACACAAATGAACAATTCTTGGATGATACAAATGACAAGACCTCCTTTCCATATATAGGAGTCTAAGGGGTAATAATATAATCAGAGCCGACATAACAATAATAATGTAAGGGCACAATAATAACAATAGTGGGCTTCTATGGGGGACGATAGTAACAATAAGGGGTTACACTAGTAGTATAGGGGCCTAACACTTAATTTTGTATTGAAAACAATGAAAACCAGAAAACAAAATTCTTCACCTGACTACCAAACTATACAATGGTCAATCTTCAGCTGTAAGAAATTGTACTTCATAACATCCACACTAAACCTCTCTACAATAGAAAAATCAGAAAATGATATCATCCTTAAAATGGTTGTGATTTTCATTGTTTGATATACTTGTGATACCTACAACATGCAAATGGTACAAAAGCATGACTTGAACAAAGTAAAAACTTCTCCTATCAATGCTATAAGCTGTCAAACTCTAAATCTGTCCACACGAAAGAAGCAACAAATGATAGAATAACTGTTTCTAATTTGAATACGAAACTTCCCTTACGTCCGCTAATGACCTAAAATGCAGTCAACAGGACTGTAGTAGAGGACAAAATTGAGAATGCCTATTGCAACTCCAAAATTAATAAGAGGAACTACAAAGGTATGAGAGCTACACAAGTTGAGAAAGCCAAAATAAAAAATAGAAAAGAAATCCTTGAATGGTGTAAGACCTTTAGTATGAAAGAAACGACGATTGATACAATAAATGTTTCCAATTTTAACATGCACTGGTACATGAGGCCAGCAACAAAATTGCCTCAATTTGTCCTTCCAGTTCTTGCTTCGGTTAAGCCTAATGCTCTCAAATTGCTTAACATTTTTATGTTAAATGAAACAAATCTTACAAACAAGTGACCCAACAAGAAACCAAGATCCACTTTTCTCTGTTGCAGTAAGGAACAAGGGAAAAGCCTTGGGACCAATATTTGGCTCTTTATGGTGCCTGGAATTTTCTGATGTTTAAATTGGGACCAGATTATAATTAGTATAATCGTGCAGTAAGGATCACATATAGCCACTGGATATTGAAGCTTGTAACTAGGTGGAAAGATGAAATATTTTTTCCCTTTCATCTTAGATGTTTTTCAGCGATGTTAACTTGAACCAATGCAAAACATAAATTTACATGAGTCTTCTCATCCAACAGATTGAAACAATTCTGAATAGTTAGATCACCTAACCGGTTATTCATAAGTAACGATTTAGATTGAATGCCCATGTATTGCACTGGATAATTACTAATTATTAATGACAGGTATGTTTGGATGAGAAAGATGGTGAGGGATCTTCGTCATGACCAAGATGGAGCTACTACTATTTTCTGTGACAACACCTCAGCGATTGCATTGTCAAAGAATTTTGTCTTCCACAAAAGGACCGAGCATATTGATGCTAAATATCATTTTATTAGAGAGTTGATTAACAATGATGAAATTCTGTAGCACTGCAGGTCACAAGAATAATTCGCTGATATTTTCACAAAGGCATTGGCAGGTGAAAGTTTTGTTTATCTCAGAAACTGTTTGGGAATTGTCAACGACGACAATTGTGATTAAGGGGGAGTGTTGGAAATAATAATCCCAACCACCACAATAAATAGCCTGACAGCAGCGATACCTGTTAGAAGTATTTTTGCAGGTTGTGTCTCTGTTTGAAGATGGAAGGACTGAAGTCAGGCGTGAACCATTCCGAAACTTAGCAAAGGAATTTAACGCAGTTAAACCATTCCGAAACTTAGCAAAGGAATTTAACGCAGTTAATGTACTTTGGTAGATAGATATGGGCAAGCATTCATTCAGCGACTATTGCCCACACTCCAGAAATACCTGGGCGATTTTGATCACACTCAACAACAATATCATATTAATTATTTTTTCTCTGTGATGAATTAAATGTAAAATTGTATGTTAAGTTAAATATGAATGTAAAATTCATTTTGATAGGTTAGACAGTAAGAGAGGAAGAGGGTAAGAGAGAAAAAGAGCCCAATGATGGAGCAAATTTTGGTGGGCGCGTGAAAACAACAATTACTGTGTTTTACTGTGTGTTATTCCGCGTGAATGTAAATCAATAGTTTTTACTTGGTGAATGAGCATCAGTCTCATGTAAATATATTTTCATGTTTAAGAGCTAAATACTAAGTTTTAGTGTGTTGCTCCAAACCTACTTTGTTATTTTTTCTCTGAGTGAATATTATTCATAAAGTCTGTGAAATATCTTCGTGATGGGCGAAATCCAAATCTGTAAAATAGCTTTGCCGTATGCAAAAGTAGCTGCGCAAAAGTAGATTCGCGAGAATCATAGCTTTCTGCCCCTCCGCAAAAATTAAATTTCCTAAATTTTTCTAACAACCGGTTCCAGTTCAATTTGAGTACATGTGATTATTCAACATTTTTGATGAAGTGTTTTCAGCATGCAAGTTCCTATGCAAGTGATTATTCAACATACAAAAGGAAGAGATTTTGGTGTGTGCATGAAGTGTTTTCAGCATGTAAGTGCCAAATACTCAAGCGACACGCATTCCTATTTCTGACATACACGACTATTTAGAGGGATTGCTATTTTTAGTAGCTCTCACCATTGTGTAAATCTAGCCATTTATTCACTTATTATTTCTAATAATGTCCACTTCTAGGCATTACTATTAGCCTAAGATTCCATTCTTAGGCAAGGTGATTGTTATTCCGAGAGGCCACCAATATGCAAGTTCAAATCAGGTTGAAGAATATATTCTTCCATTGAAATGAATCCACTTTTAACTTGGTCAAATAGGGCATTTCGCGGAAGGCAAAGATGGCCAAAGCAACATTTATTTCCAGTATTTATTTTCAGAAATCAGTATTTCTGAGGTTGCTTAATTGTGGATAAAGTTTGTGTTTGTATCTCGTTTTTGGGAGCTGATTTAAAGGCTTAGTTGTGTCACCTATTCCACAAAATTTGTCTTTAAACATGCATTGCCTTGAGAGTATATTAGGCATTAGGCATACTTAATCTTCAGTTTTGTTTGGGATATTATTGAAATTTTTCGAAGGGAAAAAAATATCTTAAATTCCCTGCATTAGTTAGACTCAATTATATAGATAAAGATCACCTAAGTCGAGCACTCATATAGAAATACTTTGTACATGTTCAGATCTACAATCATACTCGCAGATTTCCAGAGTTATCAACAGTTGTTGAATGGTGCATGTTAAAATTTGTAAGTCTAAATCCCGCGAAAACAGTCTCAACCCAGCTGCACTAAAGGATGAATGAACTATCTAAATCAGATTGAGAATTGCATCGACAGGCATTGCATATCATCACCTCACAAGCACGCACTTCATTCTAATTCAGGCTCGATTTATTTGTTATTCCAGGGAGGTTAGTGCTGCTGTTTAAAGTGATAGTTTGTATGCTTATAAATAAGATGGGTGGTCTTTTGTGGCAAAGAATCAACATCTTAGGCATTGATTTGACTGTATTTAGAGTATTTGTTTTTTTTGTTCATTCAAGAAGGTGCTGTGTATTACTTGTTTTCCTTCTAATAAGTTTTCAGTGCCCGTGCTTTGCCATAAAATTGTAGAGTTGAATTCGTCAGCGTAAGGCAAGAAATCTCATGACAGCAAACCCATCAGTCTTCTACAATGTAAAACCGCAAACCCATTAGTCTTCTACAATGTAAAACCGCAAAGGGGCTATAAAATAGTAAAGACTAAATATATGATCCAATTCACCGAAGTATACGAGATGTTTAATGCAAACATAAATCGGACGAATATTCCAGTTGCAAAAAATAAATGATATGCAGGTTTGGCAGATAAAGTTACACAATTATCATGTCTACTCCTTTTTAGGAAGTTAGTAAGTTTCCTCAAAGTATGAAAACTACAGGAAATACAGTGACCTGAAAACTAGAAGGGAAAAAATCCTAATGTTTTTATTTTTAATAATAGCAAAAGGTTACATGTCTTTAAATAATAATGAAAGCTTTTGAAACAAAGCTGAATCACATCATAGACTGAAATTTAAAACTAAGATAAAAGCCGCACGAAATTCAAAGTTCAATACTTCATTTCAGCTATTACGAAATTTCAGAACAAGGCTATATATTTGGGGTGCTTAGATCACTGATAAAAAGTGGGTCTTGGTTTTACTTTTGATCAAACTGGCATCCTTGCGGGGTAACGAAAATCCTGGATGAACCAGGTAATAGATAAAGAGACATGCAAATGTTTGAATGCCTACATGATACTAAGCATGCCTTACAACTTTATTCAGTAATTAGATGCAGATATTCTAGTGGAGATATAATGCTTCAGTGGTGAAGACACTGGCATGTCAATCTCAGGCCACACACCAGGATTTAATTTCCATGGAGTCATGAATAAGCAGTTAGGGTCAAGTGCAAGCCTGGGTAATTTTTATGGAGGAGTACAACCTGTTGGGGAAACTTAACCCAAGAAAATGTTTATGTTCAGTGATTATCTCCTCAAGGCCATTTTTTTTTTGTAAAATTGTAATGCTTCTCTTGAATTTAAGGGAAGCACTTTCTAAAAAAATAAAATAGATGCAGATGTTGTTTTCAACTTTATCGTTCCTTGGGATCAAAATTTAAGAGGATATTAAAAACAAAGATTTTCTCCCTTTTTAAAAGGAGATGTCGATACATTCAATGGGTATGCTTGCTATTTTCCGTTGGGTGAGACTAAAGTATTCAGAACAGAATTGACATTTTCCATAATGATATAAGAAAAACTTGAGAGTTTGTCCTTCATAGCATACATAATTTTATATTTACACTTACATGTGCTCAACAATAGACATGCATAGAAAAGGAGAGGGGAATAAGACTAGTTTTGCAACAATAAAAAGGAAAATAAAACTCACACTACATGCAGCTAATAACAATGGACTCAAATTATTATATAGTCTAGCGACATAGTCACTGCTTTCTTACAATACTCTAGAATGTAGAAGAGCTTTGGCTTCCACTAGCATTGTTGTTGTGAGTTGTACTTGTATCACCCAACAAACATGTGAAATCTGATTGCAGTTTTGGAATGCCACCAATGCCTTGAAAATTGTCTCTAATGGATTGGAGTGTGCCCACAATTTCCATCATAGTAGGTCGTCCTTCAGGAGAATCTCTTGTGCAAAGCAAACCCATGCTTAAGGATTGATTGAGGCAGCTAAGATCTTTATCTGCTTGATTGCTTGTACTAGCCCCTCTCAATAAAGTCTTGTCCACCACTTCCCCTAGTTGATTTGGAAAATGGTTACCCACCCATTTCTGTAAGTTCATTCCTTGCACAAACATGTTGTCAATAGGCTTCTTTCCAGTGAGCATCTCCAATAACAATATTCCAAAGCTATAAACATCACCTTTTGTTGTGATATGCCCACCCAATCCATATTCTGCATTCAAACATTCTCGTCATAAGGTTTATAGTTCAAAATATTTAATAAAAATATGAAACTCATAATATTGTCTAAAATGCCATCTAGTTCAAATAATACCTGGAGGAATGTAGCCCACTGATCCCTTAAGTGCAAGTGTAGAAGTGAAAGTTGAATCCTCATTATTTGCAAAATATATGGTTGCAATCCCGAAGTCTATTACATATGCTGTCAAATCTTCACCAAGAAGCACATTGTTTGGTTTCAAATCACAATGGATCACTTGCATGAAACAATGGTGATGGAGATATACCATACCTTGGGCAATGTCTATTGCTATATTCAACCTTTGAATCAATGTCAAACCACTTTCTACTTCACCATTAGGATATAACCACTTTTCTAAGCTTCCATTTGGCATAAATGGAAATATCAAAGCTTTCATTTGGAGGTCTGAATATGAGGTTATGACTCTAATCAAATTCCGATGCCTGACTCTACTCAAAACTTTGCACTCCTTTTTGAAATTCTTGTGAGCCCCTTCCCTTTCCAAATTGAGAAGCTTGATGGCAACCAGTGTCCCATCATTCAAAACCCCTTTGTACACTTTCCCAAAAGTACCCACTCCTAACAAGTTGGCATCGCTAAATCCATCTGTTGCAATGATGAGCTCTCCATAAGAAATTCTTCGATGCCCCACATTTAAGGATGCCCCAACATTAATAGGAATATTCTTCTTGTGATTTAGTCTACACAAGATTCCTATAACTAAACACAATACAATAGTAACTGCAACTGCAACAACAGGTATGACAACTTTTCTCAGATGAGAAATACTTTTATGCTTGTGAGTAGAGCACAATGACAAATTTACCCAAGGTCCACAGAGACCCGGATTTCCCATAAATGCCGTGGCATTAAGATTTTTGAAAACTCCACCTTTCGGGACCTCTCCTGAGAAGTTGTTGAAAGAGAAATTCAATTGGCTGAGCATTTTGAGATTTGCCAATGATGCGGGTATTCCACCTGACAAATTGTTGGAAGATAAATCTATATTTTGAAGACTTAGAAGTTCACCGAGTGAGATTGGGATTAGACCTTCAAGTGCATTGCAAGAAAGATTTAGGTATTGTAATTCTTTGCAATTTCCAAGCCCACTTGGAATATAACCAGTTAGCCGATTTGCAGAAATATCTATAGCTTGAAGCATAGTCATCTTACTTAGTTCCAAAGGCAAGTGACCCTCTAATAAATTGTTTGAAAGGTTGAAATAGAAAGCTAAATTTGCAAGACTTGCAACGGATGGAGGTATCTCCCCATTAAGCTTGTTGTATGAAAGGTCTAGCAGTAATAAGTTCACACATTTCCCTAGATTTTCTGGTATTTTCCCTGATAACCTATTCATACTAAGATATAAATACCTTAGTTGCTGAAGGTTAGCTATAGAATCAGGAATTCTTCCTAACAAATTATTGCTTTGGAGATCCAAAAGCCCTAGCTTTTTAAGTTGCCCAATTTCTATTGGAATGTTTCTTTGTAAATGGTTGCTTCCCATAAATAACCTTTCCAAGTTTTGAAGGTTTTTTATTGTATCTGGGATTGCCCCAGTGAAAGAATTACCCTGTAAAGACAGATATGTTAAATTAGTTAGGTTACCAATCTGTGGAGGTATTTCCGCCATTAATCCGTTATGTCCCAAGGCTAGGATGTGCATTTCTCTAGAGAGGTAGCCTATTGAAAAGGGCAAACGTCCCGTGAGATAATTATGGCCTAAATCTAGGAGCTGTAGGGTAGAACAGTTGGTAAGCGCAGTAAGAATGGGCAAGTCTGTAGTGCTGCTGCTCACCAGTTGATTGCCACCTAAGAGGAGTGCTTGGAGCTGCGTCAACTTACCCAACTCGATTGGCACCATTCCGCCGAGCTGATTACTATTTAAGTCGAGCTCCTCAAGGTTAGTACAATTGGAGAGGGATGCAGGAATGGTACCACTCAACTGATTAATTCCCAGATAGAGTTCCTGCAACCGCATGCTCTTGCGACACAACTCCACGGGAATGTGACCAGTCAACTGGTTAGTACCGATATCCAATATTCCAAGATTGGTGAAGTTAGAAAAGGAAGAAGGGATTTGTCCTGAGAGGTGGTTCCCATACAGAACTATAACCAATTCGGAAGGTACGCTCCCGGGAGAGTACACTTCCGTGAAGGCTGTTGATATGTTTCCCGAGCAGGTGGGGATTCTACCCGTCAGATTGCTTTCTCGTAAGTTTAAGAATCGTAACTTGGGAAGACCGCATACTAGTTCGGAGGGAATGTTCCCTATGAGATTGTTCCCGCCCATAGAGATGGCCCGTAAACCATGACAGCGACCAAGAGTGGGCGGAATAGAACCTTGGAGTTGATTCAGAAACAGGTAAAGGTTCTTTAAGCGAAACAAATTTCCCAATTGATAGGGAATGTGACCATGAAAAGTGTTATTGCTAAGGTCGAGAATCCTAAGAAAGGAAAGATTGCCGAGAAGAGGAGAGATTGTACCTTGCAATTCCATAGATGAAACATTGAGTGAAACCACTCTCTGTCTGTGGCGACTGCATATGACACCTGTCCACTCGCAGAAGGAAACATTGCGTTTCCACGTAGCGGCTAACGATTGCCATGGATCGTAGGTGATTGCAGAGAGAAATGCAAGGAGAGCCTCTTCATCGGAAGCATTGCCGTGATGAGCATGCCGGTGGTCTGACAATTGAAGGGTGGGTGGACAGAGAAAGAGAATGAAAAAAGAAAAGAGGAAAAGAATGGGAATGGGAACGTTACAGATCTGCATCTTCTACTGCTCTCAAAGGAATGGGAATGTTTTCAGTTTCTTCGTCTATTTATAGGAATTAATTAATTAATCTTTGAACTCTAAATGCATTGCGCGCTGATAAATATAGAAATTCAAACGGAACAAATATTAAAAACCCTAAAGTCCTGCGAGACGCTAATTTTCCACAACTGAAGAAATGCACATTGGTATATTAATAAAATATCGCACTTCGATAAATTACTCGAAAACCACTCTCTCGTCTTTTACTTTTATTCAATGAAATTAACGGTAGCCTCCCTGAGGTGCGGATAATGATAGAAATTCAAGCGTCACACATGAGAAGCGCTAATTTCGTGATAGAACACTTAGAAGCTCATTAGAAAATAGCACAGCGATAAAAGTCATAATAATAATAATACCTATGAACTTAATAGTCATAAGGCCGGTTTAAACGTACTTCTCAACTTTACAGTTTACAGAGGGAGATGGAGAAAGATTATGCAAATTTTTCTGTAGGCTAATTTTTAAATACGACTTTAAAATATTGTAAAATACTCAAATCCTAGAGTTCAGATATGGAGAAATATTGTGTTAAAATTTGGGTGGGCTAATTTTTAAATACGACTTTACATGTGGAAATTAGTAGTCACAGGGCCTCATGACTAAAATATATTAAAATACTAAAATCCTCGGATAGAAAATTGAGCGTAACACAGGGAAGAAATATTGTAAAATGTTGAAGTCCTCCATGACGCTAATTTTTGTGACAGCCCACCGCACTTGGATAAAAAAATTAAAAATAAGAAAAGTATCGTGCTTTCATATTAATAGGACTTCTTACACTTCAAGAGACGTATCTTACACTTCAAAATACGTCTCGCTTGTTACTTTTAATCAATAATCTTTAAAATCATATTTTTGAAGTTCAAAATTATGTTTCACTTTATATATTTATGCGGCATCTTTGAACTTAAGTTATATTCACTGCAATTATTCCAAATTGTTGTTATATTACAGTTTGATACCATGTGTTTTAGTAGTAATTTGGAGCTATTGTATAATTATAAGTTATAAATTTGTATTGGTATGTATTTTCAAGATTTATTTTACAGTTTTATTAAAGTGAATTTTTGTTGAAAATAAAATTATAATTTAGTTAATTTATATATATATATATATATATATTTAATTTTTGACAATGTGAGATGTATTATGAAGTAAGTGTTTTAATATTTATTATGTATTGATGTCTATAGACATTTATCAACAAATTAATTTATATAGTTATATTAGTTAATATTTTATTATAAATTATTTTAATAAAGATAAATTTAATAAAGCGAATTTTAAAAAATAAATATTTAACTTTTTTGTAATGGCCAAATCTTGGTTAAAAAATCACCCATTTTTTACATATATATGGTTAATTGGATGATGTTAATATTCGCCCACATTTTATACATATGAATTTTCAAACCAGAATAGTTGCCTACAATACTATATATAGGAAAATATTTAAATCTTTAATAAATACCTTGTCACTGAATGACCGCTACGTCCATGGGCAGTGATCCACACCAATCCATCAAAGGCAGCGTAATACGTCCACAAGCAATAGCAGTGATCCACACCACTACGTCCACGGGCAGTAACAGTAATCCACATCGCTACGTCCATGGGCAGTAATCCACACCAATCCATCAAAGGCAGTAATCCACACTGATCCATCAAAGGCAACCTAATACATCCACGAGCAGTAATAGTAATCCACACCGCTATGTCCACGGGCAATAATCCACACCAATCCATCAAAGGCAGTGATCCACACCAATCCATCAAAGGCAATAATCCACACTGATCCATCAAAGGCAGCCTAATCTGTCCACGGGTAGTAACAGTAATCCACACCGCTACATCCACGAGTAGTAACAGTAATCCACACTGCTACATCCACGAGTAGTAACAGTAATCCACACCAATCCATCAAAGGCAGTGATCCACACCGATCCATCAAAGGCAGTAATCCACACTGATCCATCAAAGGCATCCTAATATATCCATGGGTAGTAAGAGTGATCCACACCGCTACGTCCAAGGGCAGTAATCCACACCAATCCATCAAAGGCAGTAATCCACACGATCCATGAAAGGCAACCTAATACATCCACGGGCAGTAACATAATCCACACCAATCCATCAAAGGCAGTAATCCACACTAGTCCATCAAAGACAGTATCCACACCGATCCATCAAAGGCAACCTAATACGTCCACGGGCAGTAACAGTAATCCACACCAATGCAGTAATAGTAATCCACATTGATCCAGCAAAGGCAACCTAATACGTCTACGCGCAATAATAGTAATCCACACTGTCAAAAGCAGCCTAATACATGGGCAGTAACAGTTATCCACACCAATCCATCAAAACATATCGGGCCTAAACCCAAAGACATCAAGGAGATTTGACCTCGTGACCTCCCAATAGGCAACGTACTTAGCAATGAGGTGTCGACTAATTGAGCTATCCCTTAGGGCTAAAGAAATATTTAACTTATATAAATAATATATTATTTTTTAAAATATGTATAATACATTTCTATAATTTATTATTAAATTATTTCATAACTATTAAATATTTTAAATATTTCTCTTCCAAATTATTAAATGATACAAAATACTACAATAAATTAAATTAGTATCATTATTATTGACATTGAATTAAAATTTTGTAATTTGCAATATTTATATGCTTTAATTTAAAAATTAAAGAATTATTCAAGAAAAAAAATCCAAAACTAAAATGTTGAGATCCACTTATCTAAACCAACCTAGATCTATCTTAACCCCAGATCTATCAAGCACCGAGAGGGATCAAATCTCTCGAGATGCAAACCTCTTTCTTTAGTGCAAAACTTGAAGAAAGGATTTCACCTCGAGAGATTTGATCCCTCTCGACGCTTAATAGATTCATGCGCAGTCATACAATATTTGTTGAACATTTAATTATTCTAATTATTTTAAATATGATAAATATGTCTCAGATTAATTTGGTCAATTTAATTTTAAATTTTCTTAGTTACCTCTGTTTGTTGAGATGAGAGAGACTCTTAGTAACTTGAATAATGAAAAATGATGAAATAAAATTTTTGAATGCAAAGTGACAATGTAAAATTTTGAATGATAGAGAATATGAATAATAAGAATGTAGTCAATTATAAACAATCCTCATTGTGATCAATCTCAAACTATTTATTCTACTATTCTTATTGTTACACCTATTAGTTTTTCCATCTTAAGCATATCAATCATATGAAAAGGACAGTTGAAATCATAGACCATTCAAACATATAACTTGATCTACTATAGTAAACATAATACCTTGTCTCTCTTGCTCTTCAATATTAATAGTATCTTTCTCCAAAGCCGTTTGAATGCAAAGTGATTAACAATGTTAAATAACAGAAAATGGGAATAAATAAGAAAGAAGCCAACTACAAATAGTTTACAGTTTCAGGAAGAAAGTATTTCATGTAAGTGAACATTTTATTTAGGATGAAAATCAAAGTATTATATTTATGGTTGAATTAATGTAACATAGGAGTCAATGCACTTAGTAATCTAATTGCTTTGAAATCAATGTACATCATATATTTAATTGCATCAAATCATAAATCAACATATACACGGAAACCAATGCATCTAATGCAAATGATAAAATAGGATTAGAAATCAACATCTATACTGAAATCAATGCATCTAATGCAAACAATCAAACATGATTAGAAACCAATATCTACACTAAAACCAATGCAATCAATCAAATAGAAGTAGAAATCAAAATCTACACTAAACTTAATGCATCTAGTGCAAGCTATCAAATAGGAATATAAATCAACATCTACATTGAAATCAATGCATATAGTGCAAGAAATCAAATAGGATTAGAGATCAACAACTGCACTAAACAATACATCTATTTTTAGTGAAAACCCAAATATTCATGAATTTCTAGATCAAACTTCTATATATGTATTTGTCTTTATGTGTCTCTTTCTTCTTCGCTCTCTCTCTAACTTCCATATATGTGTGTCTATCTCCCACCCTATCCCCCTTCGTCTCTCCCCCATTTCTCTCTATCCACCTCTCCCTCCCTCTCTCTATCTCTCTCATCTTCCATGTGATCTATATATATACCTCCCTCCATCTCTCCTTGTTTATCTCTCTATCTCACCCCCTAAACACATTACTCTCTCTCTCTCCCTCTCTTTATCTCTCTCTTCTTCCCTCTTGTCCCCTCCATCTATATCTCTACCTCCCTCTATCTCTCCTCCTTTATCTCTCTATTTCAACCTGCAAACATACACACTCTCTCTCCGTATCTATCTATCTATATATTTATCTATCTATCTCTCCCTCTTCCTATCCCTCTCTCTCTTCCCCCTCTCTCTCTTCCATTTCTCTCTCCACATATATCTCTTTTCATCCCTCCCTCTCCCTGCCTCTCTCTTCTTCCCTCTCCCCCCCGCATCTATATCTCTATCTCGCTTGTCTCTCCTTATTATCCCAAAACATACACACTCTCTCTCCATATCTATCTATATCTCTTTCCATCCTTTTCCCCTTCTCTTTCTCTCTTCCCCTTCTCTCCTTCTCTTTATCCTTCTCTCTCTCTCTTCCCTCTCACTCTCCTCTCTCCCTCACTGTCTCTACATCTCTCCCTTATCACTCCCTCTCCCTCTCCACATTTCTCTCTCTATGTCTTTCTTCTTCCCTCCCTCTCTCACCCCCTCCAAATCCATATCTCTCTCCCCCTCTCTCCCTCTCCCTCCCTTTCTCTCCCACCTCCCTCTCCCTCCCTTTCTCTCCCACCTCCCTCTCTCCCCCTCCATCACACACACTCTCTCCACCCTCCAACTATGTCACTATCTCCCTCCCTCTCTCCTTCTCCCTTTCTCTCCCACCTCCCTCTCTCCCCCTCCATCACACACACTCTCTCCACCCTCCAACTATGTCACTATCTCCCTCCCTCTCTCCTTCTCTCTCCGCCCCTCCATATCTATGTCACCCTCTCTCTCTCTCTTCCCCTTCTTTCCCTATCTCTATCGTCTCCTTTTCTCTCTCTTCCCTCGTCTCCTCTCTCCCTCATTCTGTCTTCATCTCTCCCTTGTCATTCCCTCTATCTCTCAACGTCTTTTTTCTTCCCTCCCTCTCTTCCCCCCTCCAAATCCATCTCTCTCTTTCCCTCCCTCTTTCCTTCTCTCTGCCCCCTCCTCCTCTCTCTCTTCCTTCCTTTCTTTCCCACCTCTATCTCTCTCTCCCCCACTCTACTCCCCCCCTCTCTTTATCTCTCTCTTAAATATGATATCATTGTACTTGCATTTAAGAAAGTATCTAAATTAAAAAAAAAAAAAAACATAATTGGTTGTAAAGTATTAAACCTATATTTTGGATTAATCATTACAAATAAAATACAATAATAAAAAAATTAAAAGAATCATGGAATATCTTTCCTCTATCATTAGTCACTTTTCTTTCTCTCTTCGCTTAGATCCTTGGTTTAGATGCATCTATCCAGGTTCTTTATAATATTATTTATATTATATAAATTTCACATGTATATATAAAAGTATTATATTTTTTAATTTTATTAAAACCTCGATTTAATCTCTATGAGAATATTTTTAGTAGTCGTAAGGATGGAGGGATGGAGGGTTTATATATATCTCAAAAGTAATTATAGCCTTTTTGCTTTCAGATTTAATTAAAAAATGTCATTAAATTAAATTAAAATAATAAAATATTTTGATTGTGAAATAAATTATGTTTTTTTTGCATGAGGTATTGATAAGCTGTGATATTAGCCCATAGTATGGTATTTACCGATGGATTGTAACAGAGTAATTAAAAGCTTAGATCCATAACATAATAATCAAAAGCCTAGATGGCCATGGTATTGATAAACCATGGTATTAGCCCATAGTATTATGATTTTCTTTTATCTAAAATATTGTTCGTAATTTTAGTAATAAAAACAAAATTAAAATATAACGGATTAAATTTTATTATTTTTACACAGTAAAGCGTTCCTCTGGGAAGAACTCCCCTACAATACCACTCTTATATAGCTTACTGACCCATTGATTTTGGTATTAGACGATGAAATCAATATTCACCCTTTGATCATGGTTGCAGGTGTTGGGTGGACATAAGTAGAGCAATTTCTTAAATAGTTTAATGGTTTCTTAAACGATTGTCACCCTTCTTCTCTGAGTCGTTGCACCAGTGTGACACAATTGTGATGGATCTTCACAGATAAGCCAAAGCATGTAAGGGATGAAGACCACATTGTTTCGAACATTTTTTCAACGACCTTGTCTTCCCCTGTTTCTACTGCTTGTGGACGAAAGGCGTGTTATTGTTGTTAGATATTGTAATTAACCCCGTATTCTAGAGTTGGGTAAATTTAAGAGAGTCGGTTAACTGAGTCAAGCCAAGTGAGTTCGAGTTAAGTTTTATTTTGGGAAAAATCGAATTTATAGTGTGCGTGCATGTTGAATTATTTTGGGCGAGTAGCTAGTCCAAAAAGTATAAATACCTCTCACCAGGTTCATTGTAATTAATCAAGTTTTTGTGCAATCAATAGAAGAAGAGCAGCATCTCATGTTGTTTTGTGTGTCCAATTTGTATTTCCTCTCCTATGTCTTTCCTACAAATTGGTATCAAAGTGAGGTTACAAAGAGTGAGGGAGAGCACATTAGCAACAATTTCTGAGAGAAGAAAAAAATATTTGTTTTCTCTTAGTTGAACTGTAAAACACCTTGCAAAGGTATTCAGGGCGTTATAACGCAAGAGATTCGTGATCTGTAGTTTCAAGCTCCGATGAGCCAGATGAAATTTCCCAATCTTTAGGAAGATTTGAGTATTGTCTTAAGAAATCTACCCATCCCAAGAAGAAGTTCAAGCTCAAACCCCGCTTAGCATACTTCAGTGATGGAGTTGCACAATCACAGACAAACACCGTCGCTGTCACAAGTGATTGTCTGTTGTCCCCTCATCAAACAGCTCCACCATCACAGAGTGATGTGGGAGAGCATGAACACACATTTTTTGAACCGTCACGTCCTCTCGACATCGATCCTTCTGATTTTCACACATACTTGGTTGTGAGTCCCATACCTCGTCACATGTATTTTGTACCTCAACCTCCGTCTTCGTATTCTGATGATCCTCCGAATGACACTGTCTTGTGTTCTTCCATTTCGGACTCCAAACTTGTTTTGAACAAGGATCGATCTATTGACAGAGTTGGTTTTGCACAACCAACATGTGTTGACATTCATGAAGAGCATGACAGGGATCTTGAACATCCACCGGTAGGAGGGGACCATCCCTGTTTGTTCGTACCTCCTCTAGTTCTTCTTGACACCCTTGATGATCCTACCATCTCTGATTTTTCATGCGCATCTCCACCCACAGATGTACCCATTGTTGATCATTCGCAGTACACACTAGATGTCAAACTATCATCCGACAACAGAGAGGACAAATCATTCATTGAAAATCCACTTGATCTTTCATCTGCTTTTTCCAAAAAATGCAGAGGGTGAACATCCTTTCTTCTCATCTACCCCTCTGTGTGATTCATCAAATCATAAGGATGTCGACCTACATCTTGAGTATTCTAATCTTGGCTTTCGTGATCTCTATACCTCATCATTTGATCATGACGTTGGTTCATTTGTTGTTAATCCTTCTAAGCCGTTGGTCTACGATGATCTATCTATCGATGAAGTTGAAACCCCCCAGACTGTTGAGGCACTTCAGCCTAATCGGATGGTTATGTCAGGCCCTCGCTGTCTTGAGGTTGGTATCACTTCCGATCAAGAAATTGTTCAAACACGTAAGGCTCCTCATCACTCATCTGTATGCACTGAAGAATAATCCAACACTCAGATTTCACTTCCTCCACTCAAACTACACGATCCTATCGCTCATGCATTGGAGGAATCTTACATAGCAAGCACACTTGTGCAACGTAAGTGGTCTACCTTTCTCACGTTTGCTTGCATGTCACGGTCAAGGAAATGCATACACTCAACATTTGCACACAGTGTAGCATAGCACCATGGCAAGTCCACAGAGTGCATGTCATGTGCTTTCACTCATTTTTGTTCTGTGGATGCTTATAAGCTCAGAGTGTGTTTGTTTTCACTATTGTATCTTTCACATTTGCTGGTTCGCACAACTGGGTTGCTTGCGGACCAAGCCTTCACCAACATGGGTCAACCAATGCACTGGTGGCTGCATTGGAAATATCACTTCACGTGATCAAGCCCATGCACCATTATCTTAGGAGTAGGAGTAGTGTTTGCTTTCAGTTTTCTTGCTTGCATGCTTGTTTGCTTTCTTGCTTTGTTTGCTTGTTTGTTTGCTTGCTTGTTTTCTTACTCACTTTGCTTGTGCATTTACTTCTACTTCTGCTTTGCTTTGTTGCTTGTTTGATTGTTTTCGTTCATAGGTTAGTTTCACATGAAACCATGCATGACTCTTGAAACAATTTGGGTAAAGTACAAGAGGCCTTGTGCAGCTATCACTACTTGGTTATCTGTCATCTTGCCTCTGTATGAAGAACTTGTTACTTTTAGTCCATGATACATCGATGGAAAATATGTATTGTTCGAAATGAACCTTGGTGAAAACACAACGCTTGCACGCTAACTAGTGTCACCTACTCTAGTCGATTGTTTTTGGGTTAACCCTTGTCAGCTCAGTCAAGTAGAGTAAGGTGAGGGGAAAACCTTAACAGGCATGTCAGAGGTATATAATAAACTACTTCTCTGAAGGAACAACCTCTTCTGCTCTCAATAAGTCAGGATCCTTCTTTCGCCTTTGAAATGAATAAGTGTTATGCACAATTATGAAAAAATGAAAAAATGAAAAAAATGAATAAGGCAAATGAAGAGAAAGGCTTCTTGTGCAGAGATATGATGCAAGTAACTCCACTAGGGTACTGACCAGGCTCGTTGGCAGCGGAGCAATGCTTGTGTTCATGCGTGACTCCACTGGGGTACTGTCCAGGCCTGTTGGTAGTGGAGCAACACCAAAGATGAAACTAAGACTCTGACGACTATACTACTTGTGCACCAATATACCCCTCAACCATAATCGAAAACATTGTGTTTATATGGCTTGGAATGTGTGTCAATCGTCCAGATCTTGGCAGATTCTACATCTTACAATCAAGCAAGTGTCGAAACCAAGATTAACAGAGAACTAAACAATACTTCCGAAGGTGTTAGACTTGCTTTTCACAAACAAGGTCCATTCAGAGAGTTGGAGTTATACCAGTGTGTCGCCAAGTGTTGTAGTGGTTACAACCACCCTCCAAAATTTTTACTTAGCTTCGTTTTGGAGCCTCCCTACCAACCTTTCATAGCAGCATGTCTTGCCTTGTCAAGTGCACAAGTTTCAGCTATTTTCTTGCAGAATGACAGCCTGTCCATCAAAACTTGTTGCATCCCCCTCATAGGCTGTTTCACTAGACTTGGTCCAACTGCAGGTTGAGAAACTCCCTCAATAAATAGCGCAATTCTGGAGGGGAACCAAAATTCCCTCCAGAAATTGTGCAATTATGTCTAGTAGCCTGTTGGGCTCCAGAATTGCGCAAATCTTCTTGTCACTGTTCACCAGTAAAATTTCGCAATTCCTCCCAACAAGACTACTCAGCCAGAAATTGTGCAATTCTTGGCAACAATTAACTGCTCTGCCTAGAAATTGCACAATCCATCTGGACAACCAGCCCAGCTCCCTCCCAGAAATGTGCATTGTTTCCTCCCAGCTGAGCAAACTGTTGCATGTGCAGTTGAGTTGACCGGTTCCCCCGGGACTGGGAAAAACTGATTTGCATGCATGGCTTCTCCCAAGGCAGCATGCAAAGGCATCCCTTGATTCAGGGATCTACTTTTAGCAATTGGAGGTTGCATGAAAGGATCATTTCAGAACCTCCCACCAAGTGTCGCTCTTCCTAGATTTGTGGCATGTGCGTCACATCTTCGATTTTATCAAAACTCATGAATTGGATGCTACATATCTCATTCCTCACATCGACCTTGCAACTCTAACATCCCACATTGCATCTAGGAGTCGTCAGCACATTCAGCTCAACTGTTTTGGGGTAAGCTCGCCTTCCATGTCTTGTGTTGCATTTCTGTCGCTTTTTGTGTTTCGCCTTGTGTGATTGTTGTCTTCTTGATTTCAGTGAGTGCTTGCTGTCGTTTCGATGCATGTTAGCTTGTAGAAGCATCGTTTCAGTTTTCGTTCGCATCTCATTGTTGTTGCATGCATGACACTATTTTGCACAAATAGTCGCTGTTGCGGTGACTCGCTTCACACACATGCATGCTTTCTTATTTTATGAATCTTGTGCTTGTTGTTTTCATGAATGATCATTCACTCTTGTTTGCACTAATCTCATCATGCATTCACACTTCTCATGTTTTCAGTCGCCCGTTGGTCGGACTAGGCTGCCTTGGCCCGGACCGTGCCTTGCTCGGCTAGCACTATGCATTTTCGGAAGCGAAGGCTTTGCCGTCCCTCCAGAAATTGTGCAAGTCTATCCAAGCACTGACCTCCAGGCATGCATTACGTAATTCTTGGGGGCAGTGTCCTGTTGGCCCCAGAAACTGCACAATGTAGTTTGCTGGTTGCATGTCATTGCTGACTGAAATTGTGCATTGTGCAATTTCAATCCTCAGCAGGCTAGTCTAGACTGTGCATTGCGTAGTTCTAGCAGTCAGTTAGCTTACTGACAGCCTAGACTGTGCCTTGCACAGTTTTTGCAGTCAATCTCCCGATCTCGATGTGGAAATTGTGCAACCTTCATGATCAGCCACACAGGTATGTTGCAAGTCAGTTCTCAAGTTCGTTTTGTTTTTCGACAGTCAAATTGCTTACCATTAGTGTTACCATGTCTCCAGGTACCACAGGTGTTCATCGGTCTCTCAGTAGCACAAGTACAATGGTTTCCAGGATAGCAGAGTTGAAGACACCGTTCAGAGCACACTTGGGGATGCAGTCGATCAAGTGTCTATGAACTTGCCTACCCACGAAGACATCGAGTTGTTCGTAGACAAGGACATCAAGATATGACAACAACAGTTTCATAGCAAGAAGCACCATCAACAACAGCTAAAGGCAGCATACCAGATGCAAAAATGCCAAGAGGAAGTTTGTTGACAGCACAGAGGGGGAACGAAGTTGCAAGCTCAAGCAAATCCACTTGTGATGAAAGAAACTTTGGAGACTTAGCCTATGAGGTGACATCGTGACATGAAGATCACGTGAAGGATAGAATGGAACAGAGAAGGAGTTGCATGTGCTGAAGCAGCAACTCAAGGAAGAACAAAAGCTCCGTAGACAAGAGAATGAGTTGTAGCAGGAACAGGTACAGGAAGGGGCGCAACATGCACTCATGGATGAAACTGTGCCCATACAAGTTATAGATCCATCCCAATAGCTGGCACAGAGCAAACAAGGTGAGCAGTGTTGTTGATCGCATGCAAGGGAATGCAACAACATGCATGTCATTGTGCGCACGCATGCGATCCCACCCATTCGGCACACTCACCAAGGCAAAGAAGAGAAGAATGTCGGACTGGAGCTGAACACATACCTCGATAAGTTGATGTGCACGGCCACCAACACATGCTTGGAGAGCAGGTGATCCTGGAGGATTCCTTTGATTCAATTGAATAGGTTTTAAGTGTCGTCATCAATGTTCAGTGTCGTCGTCGCTTCAGTTCAGCTTCGACGGATTGACAGTGTTGGTTAGGGATCATGTTGTTCAGGTAATGTTCATAGTGTTCATGGCGTTCAGTTGATATGGGTTGTACCTGCTTGTCGACATGATTTCATTGAAAGTTCCCCAGGACTTGGTCGACGACATGTGTTTTGTTGTTCATCTTTGCGGGATTGGTGTCGACATGGGTGTTATCGTGGCAAAGAGTTGATATGATCGTCTACTAGTGTCGATTCAATGTTTTGGTTCATGGATATCATGTAGTGATTAATTTCTCTTTGTGACAAAATGTATAAGGGTTATGTCAAAGTGTAATTTTGGACACTAAAAGACTAAAACCTAAATCCTAATCAACCTAACCCTAAGCAAAGTCTAAACTTATGCTAAATCCATGCTATAACCTTAAACCTATCATCATATAATACAAATATGTATTAAAAAATACATTACCTAAGCTAAAACCTAAGTTTTATAAACTAAAACCCTAACCTAATAGCTCTCGGCCTATTCATTACAATGAAAAAAACATTGCAAATTCAAATAAACACTCTTAACCACGTGTTTGGAGATCGCAGTGGAGAGGACATGTGAACAAGAGTTAAACGGTCAGGCAGAGGTTAACTGTGTATTAAAATCGCGGTCAGGCGGTGTAACATAACCGTAACCGCAAGTCAAAACTACGCCATGTGAATGGGCAGACGAACCGCTACGGTGAACAAGCTGTCAGAGGTTTCATTAACCGCAGCACTGGAACTGCCAGAGCCCTAACTGCGGGCGTGTGAACACATGACAGTAGACTGTGTAGTCAGCGGGGCAGTCACCTGAATCAATGGAGCCATAACCGCAGGGTTATCCATCTGTTCACATGCGCTATCAACATGCTCCACCCAGTTAGCTAGCCGCTAACAGTTTCAGGCTAAAATATGGTGCAAAGTGGGTTTTGTAGTTAGTTTTTGTTCTAAACTAATGCGAGGACCTTGCAATAAAGCCTAGGTGTCTTTATGACATAATGGCAAACCTTCAAGTCATCAAATTCATGCCTATTTGAGCCTGAGGTGGTTTCAATGTATCCACAGGCCTATAATAGGCAGTTTTGTCCATGGAGAAAAAAGAGAGTGGTTTTCAACTTTTGTATGCAGATTCTGGAGGACATAGGCGATTTTGTTTTCAATGTTTAGGGAGCATTCGGGGTCGGTTTTGGAGACTGTAAGCAGCGTTGGAAAGTTGGTTTAGAGGGCTATCTAATGACAGAGGTCAGAATTGCCTATGTGTAAGTTCAGTCTGACTAAATCACTGTGTAATCGACTCCTTTCTTCTCATTCCTAATAAAAACAGTTGCCCATCTTGAAAGCAGACCCGGGGACGTAGTCCATCAGGGACAAACTCTGTCATCAATTTGTTGTTTGGTATTGTTGTGTTTTTATTGTTTTCACTTATGTTATGCATCAATTTTATGTTTAATTAGTTGTCGTAAAGTGTTCTGCTCAAGCAGTTTTCCCTCGATTTTTATGCTTTCAGTGATCATTCAAATCATAAATGGCTAATCACTTCTACATTAGTATTTAGTTTATGATCATTTCAGATCAACAGGGTAGACAATATGCATCAACATGTTGTCGTCTAGTCGCACCAAGATGACCATGTCCATGCTATCAGACAAGTTGGACAGAGGAGCCATATCAGTGCACATTCCTCTTAATAATATTTTTTTCAAAACATTTTACTGTACATTAATAATTATCAATGAAATATACTATTCTAATTTAACTTTTATCTAATATCTCATTGATTTATTTCTTTGACCATGAATATTTTCACCCTCATGACTATTATCTTCGCCTTCATGCTTTCATTATTTATAAAGTTGATTAACTCTCATAATTAATATATATCTGATTTTTAGTCCTTCAAAATGGGTAGAATGTCCACCCAAAATGTCTAACAAAAAAAGTTCCACACAATTCATATCCAAAATTTCAAATAGTCTTCAAATTAATTTTTGTCATTAACAATAATTTCATCATAAAATTTAACATCTCAAATATAAAATATAAAATAAAATACCAAAATACTATTGTGAATTTTAAATATTTTAATAAAATATTATTGAAAATAAAAAATATACCAAATTCTATGGAAAAAATAATCACATACTAAATTCTAAATAATAAAACCTTACTACCAAAATCAATAGTGTAAATGGCTTATTGTTAATAGAGTGCTGGAAAATGTCCAAATTAGTAATGAAGGTTTGTATTGTCGTCCAAAAAAGTAGTTTAGTATGATGGAGGTTTCTATGGTGGGGTTGATCGGCTCGATGGACACGTTGCAACCAAATTTTTAATGAATTCCCCTCCTGGAATCACTTAACTGGCCATTTGCAATTTCTTATTTTCTTTCAACTTTGGACAGCCTATACCCGTTCAAAAATTACAGAGCGGTAGACGTGAGAAGACGCTGATATTTCTTTTCACGGTCGCCATCTTTCTACCACCCACAGCGTCAACCAAAACAACCAACGCAACCGAAGGAATTCTGCGCACCTATTTTCATCTCATCAAATCATGTAAGAGAGAATCGCAAACGCATTTCCTGTTAGTGGAAGACATGATTTTTTTCACATGGGAGAATCGTTGTACGCAGCATTTTCTGTTAGTGGAAGACTATTGACCGTCTTGTCGACGACCGCCAAGTCAGCGCATCTCTCTTTTCAATATATCTCTTTTATTGAATTCATACCGCAGGCCCACGAATTTTCTTCATCTCTCTACCAATTATCACCCTTTCTATCCAATCTTTCACATCGCCTTCTCATCAAATTTAAATTGTCTTGCCGTATATTGAAAAATCCCTCCACACTCTATTTACATTGTCTTGCCATTTTTCTTATTTTCAATTATTACACATTGACTGAATCTCCTGAAATTTCGAGTTCTTGGTGTATGTCAAACAATTTCATCTCTATGCCGCACTTTTTACGCCAATTTCTGCTTCTCATTTAATTCTCCGCTGATTTCCCTTTTCACAGTGTCTTCCACTGAATCCCCACACACATATATATGAGAATTTTCCGTTCATTTTCCACATCTTCACGGCATAGAAAATGGGAGAATCGCAATATATCTTTAAGAATTTGACACATGTTCACATCCATCATTTTCTCGTAGTGGAAGACTACCGAATTTCCTGCGCACGGACGACGGACCAACCAGCGCATATATTTAATTTCTTCGTATGCCCGCCTTATTTCACTTTCTCTCGATCTTTAAATTATTTCACATTCACTTCCACATAGTCTTTGTGGAATATGCATTATTAAGAATTTGATTATGCATTTGTGTTTTGGAACCCAGCTTCCTCAAAATTATGAATCTAATATCTTAATCATAATTATAAATTATAATAAGAAAATGTTAACCTTTACACATCATAATTTTACATTTTTTATAATATTTTATGAATAATTCATGATTCTCAAATTGAATATCAAAACCTTATTAATCGTCCCTTTGACAATTATGACTACCTCTAATGAACTCAAACTAGACTACCCATAAAAGCACATGAATCTCTACTTGAGGTTCTAATTATGAAATATTTTAGGATATATTGATGGAACTACATGATGGTTGATGCTACTGCAAGATTTATGTCCAAAGACTTCATGAAAATTGTTCACATACACCTTTTGAAGTTTTAGAGTGAAAGTTCTATAATGTTACTAATGTTTGTAGTTATGTTCATTATGTCGGTGTTTTGGTTTATACAACAACCCCCTATTATGATACGAATTCTTCATAAAATAATGGGAACAAATCTTATTTATTTATTTTGTGAATTAAAAATTGTATTACCTTCTTATAAATCAAGTACATGCAAATTGAGAAATTGACATGGTCAGTCGTAGGGGAATTATAACCATATCCAATATCTAAAACAAGCTAACATGAACTGAGGAATTTGGATTGGTTGCTTCCTAGGGAATCCAACCAAAACAAACTCAATAGACAAGATACCCTAAAATTGACATTACCCATACATTTATTATTGTCCTACTCATTGAGCCTAGAAATGATCATGGATTTTTTCGAAGGTCCTTTTTTCTTTTTCTTTTTCTTATGGACATCAATCAATACCAGGATTTACTAGGAAATATGTAGAGGATACAATGATCGCATTTCCTGAGTTAATACCAATTCTAATGGTTTTCCAATTATAGCTATGTCCTTATCTCACTATTCGAGTGATATGATTCATGGAAATGTTTATTTCTGCTCATTGATGAAGTTAAGACCAAAGTTGTGTCTCTTGTGTCTCCATTCTAGGGGTGAGTTGTGACACATGAACGGTGATATGGCACTACATGTGGGTAAGTTGATGTTGAAGGACTCAATTTAACTAAAGAGGTTTTTTGTTGTTGAACGTTATCTAGCTTATTCACTAAATATTTCTTAGATCCTATTGGACCTTTTGGATATTTCAATCCTTAAATCTTATTCTTGGCATCCAGAGGAGGAGATAGTCCAAAAGAAGAGGGGAATACATTCTAAACGGTTGACTGAGTTTCCAACATTAGCTAACGTATGTAGCAGATGAAGGGGCATATTCAAGAGTCTAACCCAAACTAGATTGGTTAGAGATGGCATAGAAAGAGGGGTTAAAACCAATAAACCATGACATAATAAAAAGCCAAAATTGACCCCAAAACCAAGGTACTTATTCAAAAATAATTCAGTAATCTTGAATATCTTTAAAATACACTAAAAGAAACCCTTCAAAAAAATACAGATTTGTATTTGGGGACCAAGTCTGATGCACCCATTCCTAAAGCACAGATGTCAATGGCCATAACCCATTAAAACGATAAATAATGGCATGCTGCAAATAATCCATGCAAGAATTGTGGGATTGAGGATGATCCACTTTGATAGTTGGAATATCTTCATCTTGATCCAAAATGAAGGATGACCCTAAGAGCTCTTTGGGAGTTGTATGAAAGAGCCCTGACTTAAGGGAATCCTTAAAGGACATAGACTAAGAAGAAAGGGTGCACCCAGCCTTTGGCTCCACCATTTAATCTTGAAACTAGGAAGAGTATAGTGTCATTTTTCTATGTCGTAATTGTTGGCCCTCATTTTTTATCAAATTTTGCTTATTAAAATCCACCTAATTTCCATCATTTTCCACCATATACCATCCATATACACCTTTTTTGACCTTATTATGCATATTCAAGCAAATAAATTATGTTTTTCAATCTTTAGATATTTTTGCAAAAATCGAGTTTTAGAGTATTTTTGGACAGAATCAGAAATTTCCGTAATGGCTATGTGGCTGACATATTTGCAGGGCACTTGGGCTCGAGCTAGATACATGAATGGGAACGCTTGGGAACTAGATACATGAAATGGTTTGCTGCAATATCTTCTTCATCTCATCCTCAAACTTTCAAATTGTCTTTTGTGAGTTCGAAGCTTTGCCTTTTTACTTTTGAGTCTCCATTGTACAAGCCAACTAGTTCTCCCACATTCTTTGGCAGATGTACAATGCATGATTTTGTAAACTTGGAATCAGTGATTCCACTAGTGATTGAGTTCATGGCCTTTGCATTTGCGA